>JBBMKC010162046.1:0-15522 GCA_037834085.1 Bipalium vagum | reverse complement strand
TTTTAATTTTTAATGTAAATAAACAATCAATTGTAAATATTGATATATAGCGGTGTATATTAAGTAAAAAATCTCAAGTTATCAAAACTACTAAAAACACGCACTGACTTTTTGAACAATTCAATAGAAAATGATAAAAATAATGATAATAGTAGTAATAAATTAATATGTAATAATGGTAAAAGTATTAATAAGTCATAGTAAAAGTGATTACGTCAAGGAATTAAAATTGAGATAGCAAATGAAGTCAGTAATAATTTTAAAAAGAGGATTACAACAAAACGAATAATGACGTCAAATGGAAAAAATGAAAATGAAGTCATTTAAAAATATACCAATGATAATCGCAAGAATACTAGCACGTAATAAAAAATAGTATAAATACCCAAAGGAAAATCATAAAAATTCGCCTTCAAAAATTTCTAACAATTAGTTTATTATAACTAAAACTTAGTTTTTTGGAAAATAGAGTTTATTACAACTCACTTAAAAAATTAAAGTGTATGTGAATTATTATACTCACTTTGGATCGATTTTACTATAAATGCCACCCTCACTTTAATTAACTAATTAATTAATTAAACAGAACGTGAATATAATTTCCCGTTTCTGCTCTTATAAAATAAAGTCTTTTCTCTTCTTTTTATGTTTAATTCTGACAATTACGATCTGGTAAACTAGTTATCAGATTCGATATTTTACTTCAGGGCGTCTACACATTTCCTCGTGTAGATTGATATCTTCTTCAATTAATTATTGTCATTTTGATTTTAATAAGAAGAAAAACCTTTTAAAAAGTTGTAAAAATTGTATATAATATAAAAGTTTTAAAAATCATTTTGTTCGCCTTAGAAGGTACACTACCTTAAGAAGTCAGATAGAGATAAATTATACATACCTTTACGAAACTTAACATACGTAAAAACGTTTAATAAACATTAGAAATATTATATATTAAAAGAAATTAAGCTGGTCATAAGTTTTTCACATAGATCTTGTAAAAGTATGGGTATTCCTATCATTCCAATCCCCACTGTATTAAGACTATTCCAAGAAGATTTTTGTTGCAGAAAAGAATGATTCAATAAATATGTTCGATTTGCATTTTATGAAGGACTATCAACTTACAGTGAGTAGTTCGGCTGTCATTAGATGAGTATAACTGACAGCCCAGTGGTTGGCTGAAACCCACTAATTTCTAAGATTTTTGCTTTTCATTCTCATTTTTAAGAGATGTTTAATTTTTAATCTGTGATCACTTTACATTTTGAATTACTTTTGTCATTATTGTTTAGGAATTATAACTAATTTTTGATTTGATCGATGGATGTTTTACCTTTAAGTTATTATTTGTCTATTCTAGTACTAGTTGTACTGATAGTCCAGTCATTGTATGGCATGATCGAGATTTCTAAATTGAGTGTAAATCAATTGATCAGTAGACATTGGGTCGATGAATTTTTGTTGGAATATTTAACATTATGCTATTTATTTTACTATTATAATTTTCCTCTATCGAAATGTAACTTTAAGCTCAAACTTTCTTAACTCCTCACTTTTTTGATAACGTGCTCTTTAAATCTAAATTATCTCGAAAATATATTCTTTGTTAAATAATTTCAATACACTTTACCCCCAATCGAGCTTAATGAATCAAAATATTTGCAGTAAACTTTATTTTAATACAGGTAATCAAAAATAATTACAATCAACTTTATTTTAACAAAATTCACTAACAAATCGATTTCGAAGTCAAATCAATATCAGATCAAACACAAAAGAAGACAAAAATCAAATGTTATTGCAATGCCGTCCATATATTTGGAGCATCCTGTAAAAATTCAAATAAATATAGATTACTAATTATATTAAAATTTTATGATTTGAACTATTTTAATGTACATATGTTGGTAACAGATTTATAATGCATTAAAAATTACTAATATTGAGTTATAACTGTTAAATTACATTTATTATATATCACCAGATCTAAATACAATTGAGCCATTGTGGGCTTATCTGCAACCCAGGGTTGTTAGCTGTAGACCGGCCAATATTGAGACACTTTGGAGGATTTTGGAGAAGCATTGGACAATGATACCAGTTCTTAAAATAAAAAACCTGTTTGGAACAATTCGAAGAAGAATCAAGGATGTAATAAAAAATAAAGGCATGAATACAAGTTATTAATTTTAAGTATGTTAAAATAAACTGCTTATTGAAACGCGTAACATAGCTTTGATGTTAATAAAATATGTTTCATCGCCTTACAATTTTGTATTCAAAATAACTAAAAAGTTCATGTTTTTGAAAAATTTCTTTTTCCTAAAATTAAAAAAAATTTACTTTCAACATATTTTTGTATGAAACATGCACTTTAAGTACTTTTAATTATATATTTTCATCATTTTTTTAAAATTACAGTGGTAGCTCTAAACATATCCACGGCAATGTACAATGCTAATCAATGTTTAAACAATAAAATTAAGTAATTAATATAACGTTTTAAATGCTTAAAAATCGAAAGTTTTAGAAAAAACAGTATTATGGTTCTTACCGCATCGGTCAACGGGTTCCAGGGTCGTCCGCTAGGCCCTGTTCAGTCACGAAGGAGTTCCGTAGCTCGACAGGGATCATTTAAAAATTATGTTGCAGCCTATTCTTAAAATGGAAAAATACTTAAAAATCAATAAAACTATACTTTTCAGAATTATTAATAATAATGATCAATTATCTCAAGGACGAGATAAATTGTTATTTTAATAATTATCAAGTTATTATTATTATTAATAATTAATAAGCTCACTATTTAGAAATACATTTTAATTAATTTAATTATTAGTAATATTTTTAACATAATTATGATATTATTATAGGCCTTTAGTGGTCTCTGTAACTTTGGCGAACCAACCAGTATTATTATTAATAACCTTTTATTGTTGAACTGATTATTTTCTTTATTTTTAAAACTATCAAGTAGAAATAAGGGTACGCGAGGAGGGTTTAGAGGAATAATAATTATTTTAAAAAGATTAAAAATAATAAAATACTAATAATTAAATGTTTTAATCTTTTTTGGAGACTTAATTGGACAGGCTGAATTCCTCGACTGTTGGAAATATACTGCCACTCAAACAAAATCAGAATAATTTTTATGAATATAAAGAACCATAACAGACAATTGGTATTCTTACATAAAGGGCTGACTAGGTGTAGAAAGTGACCACAACTAAATTATTAAGATTTTTTTCAAAGTTTTGACTTCTTTATAATTGGTATCTATAGAAAAATGTTTTGTGGGATTTGAGATTTTGGATCTAATAGATTCTGCGATTTTCATTTCAAATAATCCTAATGTTTAGTGCTATGAATTTAAAATAACTAAAAAATTATATATATGTGTGTGTTATATATATTAAAGAAAAAAATCTATTATTACTTTACATAGTGCTGTTATAATATTGTATATAACAGGGTTTCCTAACCTTTTGGTATCTCGACCCCATTTTAAACCAAACAAATGTTGGCGACCCCACTATATATAAAATACAATAACAATTAAGTCTACTAATAATTTATTATTAATAAGAAAACATTTATTAAATCACCAAAATCTTAATGAGATTGTTGATATTGAAACTCATTGACTTGCTTTAAAATACGTGGTTGCGTTTGTATTTGAATAGTATTATTGGATAAAGATATTCTTTGCATTTTTGCTTCCATACAATCACCTAGAATCAACTTTACCATCTTTAACATGCAGGGTTTTATCAGAGTTTCTATAATCGTATGAGGTTTTTGATGCTTGGCAATACCCAATGCGACTTCATCTGATGCCTGCATTATTGATGTTTGTTCTTGATTAAATTTTCCTGTTTGGTCTATTCTTTCTTGTTTACAATAATTCTCATAACTGCGGAAAAAATCGACATCCTTTTTAGAGTGCTCTATAT
Organism: Bipalium vagum; assembly: GCA_037834085.1. Taxonomy (NCBI): domain Eukaryota; kingdom Metazoa; phylum Platyhelminthes; order Tricladida; family Geoplanidae; genus Bipalium; species Bipalium vagum. Next base: position 11,566 of record JBBMKC010162046.1, on the reverse strand, counting down.
GTTTCGCTTGTAAATGTCTTTAAAGTTTTGATGGCTTTATAGATTCTGAACTTAGAACAACTTTACATAGAACACACTGAGGTTTTTTGTTATTACATTATTAGTTATGGAAGTAAATCCATATTTGATAAAATCTGGATCAAATACACGTTTTCTAGTCATAGTTTGTGTTTTCTAAATAGATATGTGATTTATTATAAAATTTTTTATTACTAAATACTGTCATGATAATAAGTTTAAAAAATCCTAAAATATTTGAAATATAGTCTTTACAAAATGAATAATAAAACACAAACATGCAATTTTAAATAATTTAAAATTTTTTAATTTTCAAATTAATTTTTGGTGGCCCACAAAAAAAAATGCTTATTTGGGGTCGAGACCCACAGGTTGGGAGACCCTGGTATATAACATTGATTACTTCATGACTAACATTTACCAGCAAACAATTTTGTTTAAATATTTTGAATAATGAATAGCAATATCATATCTTTTGAATGGATAATTTATATATTACCTATTTTATTTCTAATTATTTTTGTAATAAAGTTTATTGACATGTCAAATGTCATTTTGAAATTAGGGTATAATCTTTTATATAGTACTGAATTTTATAAATTTAATTTAGGTATCAGTTATATATTAAAACTCCATTTGGTCCTCTACTTTTCAAAAATGAATTAAAAAGAGCAAATAAGCAATTTAAAAATGGGCTACACTCATTAATTGAAGTGATAAAGTATGGGTCTTTTAGAGTCACCATAATTCCTTATTCATTAAGCAATTATGGTTTTATTGTATGGAATAACAAATTTTCCTTTTGTATTCTTATTGATCCAGGATTTGCAAAACCATTTAAAGTTCTTATGATAAACTATGTTTTTTTTTTCAATTTAGATTAGGAGTATTTAATTAAAAACTCCCTAGTACCGAAAATGATTCTTATCACTCATAAACATCATGATCACTGTTATGGTGTAAAGGACTTAATTGAAACTTATCCTGACATTGAGGTAATTGCATATTTAAAAAATTTATTTTTATAAATTTATATTTTTTCACTAACAATTACGAAATTAATTGTAAATCTAAACGTTTAAAATACTAAGAATTGTGAATTCTTTATTCACGTTTAAAAATTTATCTCAGAAAATTGTTTATTTTATTGGAAAATCTGTTTTAACCAAATTTGATCTATGTAGTTTTATCAAGATTTTTATCAAATCATAACAAGTTCAGACTAGTTTGATATGAAATTGAAGTGAATTCAGTATTATAAAATAAAAACATCTTAAACCAGAGATTAACCTAAATTACATTCTAGGGTTTTTTTATCACTTAAAGTTATTAATACTTTTCGTGATAAATAAACTAATAATATTAATGATAGTTACAAGTAGAATTATGAATAACGGATATAATAAAAGAAAAGGAGGATATTTTATAAGATAGTGTTAATTAATAGTAATAGTAAAAACCACAAATAAATCTATCCGGTCAACAATAACTCAATTTATGCAGTTAAAAATTATTTAATGAATTTTAATACTTTGGTTGATCGAAAACAACGAAGAGATCTAATCCCTTATGATTATATGGAGTATCCCACAATAGACACTTGTAACAGTTATTTGTTTTTACTTTCCGTGTTTTAAAATTTTTGTATAATATCCTGGATAAAATTGAAATTTCTGGTCAGATATGAGAGACTGTACAGTATCTGGCCATTGAAATAGACTCAAGTATTATTTTCAGAACAATGATATTTCACTGAACTAATTTTATTGTGATTCTGCCTGTTATGCACCAACCATAACATTTTTTTAGTGTTTTCAGTTTAATAAATCATTATTCTTGTATTTAATAATTTCGTAAAAAACCATTTTAAATTGAATTTACGATTAAAAAACGATAATTTTTGTTTGAGCCTATTTCAATGTCCAGGTACTGTAGATACTCCCGTCACCGGGAAATTGAAAGACCATGGGATAAAATTGGTCACAATATCAGTAGTTTGTCATTAATCTTCAATATTAAGCCTCAAAAATGGTCCATAAAATAATTAAGAATCAAAATTATGAATCGAATGGATAGTAGTAATTTTAATTATATTTATATTACAATATAATTCATGATAAATGATAACTTTAAAATAATAAGATACTTTGTCACATTCTGTCAAATTTCAATTGTTTATATTTTAAGAATAATGTAAAAACTATCTATCCAAAACGATAATATAACAACTTTCTGTGTAATTAAGACCAGGTTTATTATTAATAATTTATTAAGATTGTCGGATCTGATGCCGACTGTACAAGATTTACGACGCGATTTGTTGGAAAGGAAAAGGAGCCATTTGTCTTTTCTTTCAATGGAAATGAAGATAAAATAGATTCGTCTGTGTCCATTAATGCGTTACTGACCCCAGGTCATACAGTGGGACATGTGACTTATTTAATAAAATTACACGAATCGGAAAAAATTAATGAAGTTGAAAATAATTACGCTTTATATTTTACCGGTGACACTATTTTCACAGGAAGTATTGGTAAGTTTACATTTTCATTGATTTAAATGTTACACATTTTTATTGTTGGATTTCGATAATTGATTTTCACATCATATTGATACAAAAAAAACCATCCAACATTTTTCGACTTTGAAATTACTTATATCATTTCCCCTGAAATTGTCAGTTCAGACAATCAATAAAAAATGCTATATCACCAAATGCATGAGTTAATTGAAATAGTTTATTAATTAGTATAACAAAAACGATGAAATTGTGTTTTGGCCAGATCAGAGCTTCTTATTACTCGATAGAAACGCAAGATTTCCTGAAGTGTAACGAAATGTCGAATAATTCAATGCAGATGATAGTTCCGTAATTAATTCTAAGGGACGACATCCAACTTAATGATTGTCTAACTCAAACTCAAATGAAAAAATGGCTTGAGACAAAGTTTAAAACATGGTCACTATCGAAAATTTCAAGAAGAGTCTGGAATATTCAAGAAATGTGAGGTTATTGAATGATTCCATTATTTGTTTCATTGATTCAACCTGCATACCGGCCCGAAATATGGTTATTCGCTGGTAAATTGTGATACTTATCGTCTTGTTCTGGCTAACAGAGATAGAAAAGTTTCATTAATTACCGCAATCACAAATAACATTAAAAAGTTCTAGTCGGATCTTATATAGGTATCGACTTTGTTAAATTTGTTACAGAAGTCAAAGAAAAGTTATTACACGATGATAGAAATAAAATATTAATAATGGACAATGCCAGTATTCATCGGTAGATAGAAATAAGGATTTTGAATAAAGAAAACCGATGTCGAATTGTTTATTTACCACCTCATTGCCCACAATTAAATCCTATTAAAGTTTTTTGGGACCTTAAAATTGCGATATTTTAAAAGTAGGTGCAGTAAAATTTCAAATGAAATAATGATTGCTGCTGAGAATAATTTAATTGCAATAAAATCCGAAATTATAGTGGCAAATTACTATACAAATGTGAGAATTTCTTGATAAAGAAGCATATCAAGGGATATGGTTTTAAAATATTTGGAAAAATAAATGTTTACATAATAAAAAAATTACTAAAATATTTTTTACTTCATTGCTTTTTAGTTTTAAGTCAATTAAGTTCCTTGTAAAAGTTGGTTGTATGTATTAATGAATAAAACTATATATTTTATTGAATACAATTATACATATTAATGAATAACCATGTATTAAAAAATTTATCATTAGGATTTGAACTGACATTTTTTTCATTGATTTATTTCACATCTGTCTTCATTTATTATTTTTTCTAGGAAGAATGTTTGAGTGTTCTGCTGGCATTTACTTTAAATCCATACAATTATTTATCGAGTCTCTGTTGAGCAATGATTGTAAAATAGAAAATATCTTTCTATTTCCCGGCCATGAGTACAGTGTTGTAAGTGAAAATTGAATATTCTCATTTCTCTTTGAATATATTTTAATTTTAATTAAATATTTTAACTTGATTAGAAAAAATATAGCATATTAAATAATGAAAAATAAATAATTTTTACTCTTTATGGGAATTTATAAAATAATTGATAAATATGAAAAATATAAATCTTGTGTACTTTTGTTTGAGTCAATAAAGATTTTAAAATTTTGTAATATAAATGAAATTTGATATTAATTTTAAAAGCTTTGTTTTTGAAAAAGGATTATCAAACTTTAAAAAGTATTTATACTATTTTTACAAATATTGTCACATTAAAATTCAGATTTTAAAACAAGAAATATTTTAAACAGCATATTTTACGGATGGTTTGTTGGGAGAGCAAGACCATTCCATTTGGCTGGGAAATCACTATATCTTTCACCAATGGATTTATTTCTTTGGGGATATCTAAAAACAAAGATTAATAAGAAAACAAATCAAAAATTATTTTATTGTCGATTACAACATTGCATTAGTGTTAATGAATGTTCTTTTGAAGAATATTGATTTTTAATCAATGTTTTCATTGTATCAAACATTTACAGTGCTATCTGTGGAAAAGATGCAAAATTTTTAAAAACAGTGTTAACAGTTTATAATAATTTGTGTTTTCAGTGTTCACATATCCTTTTTATTATTATACATGTGAACATTAAGTTTTGTTTTATATAAAAGGAATAATTCGGAAATATAATATTTTAACTTATTTCTTTAGTAACTAAATAATATAATATAAATTAGTCTAAAAAATAATTAAAAAGCTTAGGAGCCATAACGGCTGAAGTCCGTGTCTATACTAATTGTTTTAATCATAAATTCAAAGAATATGATATTTAGTAATAAGTCTTGCAAATAATCATAAATATTTAGTTATTGGTTTTTGAGAAAAAATTATAATATTCTGTAATATTTAAATGCCATATAATATTAATAATATACTAATTTAAGCTAGTTTATATTATAAAATAACCTTATATTTTAACCAAGCTGGCCTATATAGTTATTGGACCTTTTAAAGATTTTAAATAGAAATAGAAATCTAATTCTGATTTTGCATTGCTGGTAGTGATGGCTTTCTACTAGGGAATCTTCAAATACTTGATCCAGGCCCACATGAGCTCACAAGTCAAATCGACGCCTTGAAAATTGCCGATAGTTATTGAAAAATCCTATGGACTGTCTATTTTATCAACTCATTGTCACGTCTGATGAGAAATGGATTCTCCTTATAAAACATAATAGATAAAAGAAATTGGTTGCAAAAGGTCAGTCTCCTCCATCAATCCCAAGACAAGATCGGTTCGGTAAGAGGTTTTGTGGAATGTTAAAGGCATATTCTACTTTGAACTTATTCCCAATGTGTGTGCGATTAACTTCGACCTGTACTACCAGCATATAAGCTGAGTATAAGACAAGCTTAAGAAGAAGTATCCGATACTTGTTCGTATAAAACGATCAATGCAAAACCTCATAGAGCATAGAATACGAAGAAAAAGGTCAAAGAATTTGGCGAAGTCACGGTTGATCCGCATTCTCCTACATTCCAGGTGTCGCACTATCTAGTTCTTGGCTCTTTCGAATCATACAGCACTTCTTGTAAGGTCATCGAGTCAATTCATTTGAGGAAAATAAAGAAGAGTCAAAAGATTTCTTTAATGGAATAGTACAAATTATTGATCAGGGCGGACTTTATCTTGAAGATTAGTTTATATTGTTTTTGTTGCTTAAATATTGTTTTTGAAAGTATTGCAAAACTTTTCCTCCAAACCTATTAATTTTTTTATATTTTATAATTTGTGTTTATCAGTAAAATATCAGCCCTAAAAGAAAATCAATATAGAAATTTTTTGTATTTGTAGGTGAATCTGACATTTATTTCCGAAAAACTAAATATCGACAACGAAGAGGCAAAAATAAAACTGACATGGTGTAAAAATAAAAGATCTCTCAATGAACCAACCATTCCGATTTGTTTATTGGAAGAATTATCGTTTAATCCATTTTTGGAAATTGTTCTTGCAGATAACATTGGACTGCAATCAGCTCTATCGACTAAAGTTATTTTGATTTCACATAAATATTTTGAATGATTTTGATAAAATTTTATTAATATTCTTATTTTTACATATTGATTTCATTTCTAAATCTAAAGTGATTTTATACTAATCGATACGAGGGACATCTCAAAAGTTCTGTGCAAAGTTCTGTACTTATTAAGCAACAACAAGCCAAGAAATATGATGGTGAACTACATTATAATCCACATAATCACTATGCAGGGTAATGAAATTTTCCACCGATCTTCCAGTTTCTTTATTCTTTCTTCAAATCATTCAGGAAAGAACTGCTTCAGCATTTCTTCACAGCTGCCTTCATTTTACGTTCTCTTGAGAAATTAACAACGAGGAAGGAATCTTTCATCCTTCTAGGGTGAAAGTAATTAAAAGAATAAAGATCTATATGCTTCGTCAGATTGTTTAATTAAAATGTTTGGCTTACGCTGAATCAAAATCTGATCAATGTAATCATTATTCTAAGCATTATTTTGCGAATCATCATATTAAAGTCTATTTAGCTAACTACGATGACTGTTCAACGTTATAACCCGTTGGCCAGACATCCTACAAAATAATTGATTATCTAAGTGACAAGTTTTATTGATTACACTCTCTTCATATAGTGCGGATTTTTAACCACGTCTATTTTTATCAGATTGTTCGGAAATAAATTAGCGTTTTTTCGAATGAAATAAGTTTTGACTTAAGACATTTATTTATTAGAAATAATTTCCATTACATTTAATACATTGTTCCCAACGTGATTGAAGACTTAATATTCCTTTTTCATAGAAATCTTGTTTACGAGACACGACGAATTCCTCAAATACCTGTTTTATGGTGTCGTAACTATTGAAAACCTTTCGAGACAGGAAATAATGTAATGCTTGAAATAAATAATAATCCATAGGATTATGTCGAATGTGGCAGAATCTCATATTCAAGGTCATTTACCTTTTGCAGTGTTTGTTTTGCGACTTGTGGCCTCGCATTGTCATGAAGCAAAATTTGAATATTTCTGCTGATAATTGCTGGATGCAAAACTTTTAATTTTTGATGCATACTTTCCAATTGATTGCAATATACATCTGATGTTATTGATTTACCGTTTTTAGGAATTCGCAATGAATCAAACCCATCTGACACCAGCAAACTGATATCAAAATCTTTTTTGGGTGCAAACTTGGTTTTGGAGAACAATTTGGAACTGAACCACGATCTACCCACTCAGATTGACGTTTACGGTTATCGTAAAGGATCCATTTTTCATCACATGTAATTATTCTGCGCAAAAATGGATTATTTTTATTTCTTTGAATCAGTTTTGAGCAGATATCATATCTCAATTGTTTTTGATAATCAGTTAATAAATGCGGTATCCACTTATTTAACTATTTAACCTTGCCAATTTCCTTTAGGTGTTGAGACACAGTTAAAATAGATACTGATAATTGCTTGGAAAAATGTCTTACTGTATTATGTGGGTTTGATTCAATAATTGTCTTGAAATCATCATTGTCCACTGAAGTTTTCCGCCCACGACCCTCTGCATCACTGAGAACACGAAATTTGGCAAACCAACAATGGGTAGCTGATTCTGTTAAATAACCATCTCCGAGAGCTCTGTTTATATTTGTGGTTGCATCTGCCGCAGCATTTCCAAGTTTAAATTCGTAGAGATATATTGGTCTAATTTGCTGGTTTGTTAACATTTTTAAAACTGTGCCAAAATATGCTTTAATTTAAATCAGTAAAACAAATTAATATAGAATATGAATATTTATCATCTAAGAATCAATTTAGAATGCCATTCATACTTATTTTATATACAATAAAATTATCAAAAGTTGCCTTATATAAAATGCTAATTTATTTCCGAACAACTTAATACTTTCTACTTTCAAAATTAAATTTTATGTCAGTATATTTAGAGCAGCAATAATTCAAACAATTTCAGACAGTCATATTTTACTATTTTAATGAGTTTAATTCTAATTTCTTATTTTTATTTCATTTAATTTGCAGTTTGGAAGTACTCGGAATTATTTTACTATTGACAATCTTTTGAAGACATATTCATTGACAAAAAATGTTCGCAGAAGGCTCGGCTTTTCAAATCCATCATCGATTAAACCAGTAATTTTATTTAAGGAAGTTCGAAGGATGAGAGATAACTTTCGTTTGAAAGAATGATTTTCTTGTCTTTAAATTTGATTTAAGGAATTTATTTAATGCAGTCTTCATTTCAAATCAACAATATCTGAAGGTTTCGTGTAATTAGGAAGTCTTTAAAATTAATGTTCATATTTCGAAAATATAATAATAATTATTATAAAAGCAATGAGTTATTTAGACCATAATACCAGTCATTAATTCAGTGATAAAAGTACAAAATTAATTATTAGGTCTAGTACAAAGTTTTAATTAATTTTAATAAATATGCAAACCAAATAACAATACAAAACATTTTTTCAAAATACTCTCTTCATTTTAATTATTTTTCTCTATTTTTCAGTATAATAATCAACATGCAACCGAAATATCGCTATATAAAGAATATCTAGTTTGTCTTTTTGTAATTAGTGTATAATTATTTTCAAAAAAGGGAGAACTGTGCATCAAGGATTGTGTTGAAGTCCCACAAGTTTTTAAACTCTATTAACCAAAAACCATTTAAAGAGTACCGTAGACCTAAGGACTAATCATATAATTTGTTTTATTCTCAACTTTCTTTTTTTGTTTAGAATATTTATAAGATCATTTATTAATATGTAAATGGATTTTAAAAACTTATTAGTGTTGATTTAGTTGATAATTTTTATCTCTTTACAATATTTCTATAACATGTAACCAACCTAAATACATTAACATGAAAAGAATGAGAGCAGTATAAGAAAGCAATTAATACCAATTCCTGTTAACTTTTTCAGAGAAACTCAGAAAGAATTAACAGTTAATGATAAAGTCAAGAAATTGGAACTGATGAGCAAGATTGTTTTAAAGTTCGAGAAGAATCTTCCACATTTTTTATTATTAAAGTTTTTGAGTTGCTTTTGTAATTTCTGTTATTTCTACATTTTTTATAACAAAAACATTTTGATTTTAAAAATATTGGTTTCTTTAATTTCTTCCTCTAATTGTAGGATACAAATATTCCTGAAATTTTCCAACTTCATTTTCTAATGATGATTGAAATGGAATTATGAAAACTAAAAATATTAATGATTTTATCAATTTTTTAATCTATACAATCATAAATAAAATCTATGCTGTTTCATGTTTAAAAATTTTAAAAGATTGAATTTATTCTAACTAAATGAAGAATTAAATAATATGTTCACTAAATTCTCTGGCTTTTAATTTTTCATAATCAAAAACTTTTTTAATATCTCGATGATTTCTAAGGTTTTCCTGTAGAAGGCACTGTTCATTAATTTAAAAAATATCTTCATATTTTTCTTAGTGTGTTTTTAAAATATTATTTTCAATATAAGATTTTAACCATTTAGATATTTTAATTTTCTATAAATATTTATTCCATGGTTTAATTACCAATCTAAATTTCTTTCAATTATATAATTATCTTATGATTCTTATTTAATTTTTTATCAGATTTTTTATTTTTAAAAGATTAATTTTATTAAAGTTTGATAATCTGTAAACACATTTTGATTTGATAAACACGTTTCTGGACGAAGTAAATAATATTTTGTTTTATGTTTTATTTTTTTTAATACTCTAAATGTGTATCATACACAAATCCAGAATAAATCTTTCATATTCAAAATGTTCATACCATTCCACTTCTCTTGGTAGTAATTCTTGAATTGATAGTGAATATATAGAATTTGTATCATAGTACATGTATAAATAATAGTTCTGTTCTCTTTTTCATTAAAGTAATTTTATAATTTTCATTTTTTAAATCTTAATTTACTTTTCAGTATTACAAATTAATTTTCTATTTCCTTAACTAAAACTTAGTTCATGATCTCATTTAATAATTTATCTTTTCTTTATAACAAATTGATTTTACTTTTGAATATTTAAATCAATTAATCATGGTAATCCTGATAAAGAATAAAAGTGATAAGAATCAATTCCGTAATCTTGTAAGCTGATTTCTCTAAATCTTTCAAATAAATGGATCTCATTTGATCTAAATGCCATCAATTAGGCATTTGTTTAAAATTATCAATTTTATCTAAAAAAAACACGAAATTTATAAATAAAAATAAAATTATTTCTTTTAATATTAAATTTAAAAATTAATTAATAGATGTTGCGACAATGATAGAAGTAAATGAAATACTATTTCAGGAAGATAAATGTGTGGATTTTTTTTATAAATCACATTTTGGAGAATATTATTTGTTCATCGTGCATTGGAAATGTGGAGACACCAGGTAAACTAAACAAGTCAAAGTCAAACAATTCCGTTCCCAATAATTCAAGATGACCAAGTCAAAGCCAATCCAAGCCCAAAAAACTAGTTAACATTAGTAATCCTGTGTATATAATCTTTATCCTGTGTGACCATTACTTCAAACAAAATTGTGTATTTGATAGCCTTAGTATAAAAAAAATATATGTATTAAGAGAAAATTGTAAATCGTCCTTGATTGATCTTAATAAATAATAAAATGATAATTACGCAATAAATATATAATGAGATATCATGTTAATATCGTTATAATATTTGTGTAGATAATGAAATAATAATATGTATAAATTATTATATTTATATTATTATCAACCGTTGTATTATTTATTATTTATTTATAAAATAAAGTAACATAAAGTTACTAAAAATAAAAAATAGGTGGAAATTTATAGTAAAAAACTAAAGGGGTAATAAAAATTAAAATTAAACGGTAGAGTTAAAATAGGAAAAAGAAAGTTAATATTTATAAAAAAGAGGATAAAAGAAATGAAAAACCATAAAGACTGACAAAGAATAAAAAGGAAAATAAAGCAAAATACGACTACAAACGGGAATAAGACTACCTCAACAGAAATTAAACAGACAAGTGCCTACCATAAGTCAGGACAAGAAGTTCATACCGCGTTCAAACCTAAATAAACCAAACAAGTTTATACTATAACCAACTACGACAAGCAGAATATCAGGCCTACTGAAGTATATAGTTCATACGGTACTCAAGTCTACGATATTGTACTACAACCAACGCTTATATCCCGAGATGTTCACAAACCAAACCAATTCGCCTACAAGGAGACAACTATAAAAGAGCTCATCAAACTAGAGCAGTAAAGCAAAAAAAAATAAAAATAAAGATATGCAATCTATGCCCTTTTGATTTGTTTTTAAAAGTAATTTTTATTTTTAAGTCTATAATATCGACTTGTTACATTCGTGTAACAAAGTTCTTTTGTGTATCTGTGGAGACTACGACCAAACAAAGCTGCAAAAACTTCGACAACAGCGACAGCATCAAAGACAAATAGTGCCGCAAATAAACAATAACCTTATAAATAATTGTGATCATCCAAA
>JBBMKC010161938.1:0-15523 GCA_037834085.1 Bipalium vagum | reverse complement strand
ATTATTATTATTATTATTATTATTATTATTATTATTATTATTATTATTATTATTATTATTATTATTATTACAGTAAAGTTTGGCGAACCAATATCATAGAGAACCATAAATGTTGTTCAGAATTAACCGAATCATGATAGTATGAATTACACGATAATCAAATATTTCTTGAAAAATTTATTTTATGAAATTCTAAATTCTATCAAAGTATGATTTAATTTTCAATTGTTTTGATGGATTAATAATTTCCTTTTTTATCTCCATTAAGACAGTGATTTTTAGTAAATAATCTTCTTTAACATATTCGAAATGATGTAGAAATATTTTATATAGTTTTACATGCTGAAAAACTTAGTTTTTGGATGCCTTTTCTCTAGCTTTTGTTCATTCAAATTATTTCTTTATTATCACTTATTGTTGATTCATTAAGAACGGCAACGATATCAGAGACGGTGACATCTGGACTTAAAAAAATACCAGAATCCAAATTTTAAAAAGTCATCAAAAAGTTTTAAATCCATTTAATTCCTTCAAACATCTCTTTATATGTTCAAAAGATTTTTTTATTATGAAGACTTTCAGCATGTTGTATAATTTCATATTTACGTTTCAAAGGTATTTCATTTCTAACTATTCATTGGAGTTCGGCTTATCCGGGTTATTTATACTAAAAAAATTTAAATATTAAATTAAAATTTAATATATTACTTTTAATTTTAAATAATATTCTGTCAATTTTCTTCATTAAAAAAAATTTATCAGAATTATAAAATAATTTAATTAAAAGTTTTTGATTTTCGTTAGGGCATAGCCGAACTTTATAAATAATAAACTCATTATAAATTGAGATTATAGAAACTGTACAAATTAAACAAATACACGAATTAGACGAATCCAGATCAGCACATTTCTACTGTATTAGAGTCTTGGTTGAGCCTTCATCCTTTTAATATTATTAAGAATAATAATAAAAATAATAAATTATTAAAATTCTAAGGATAGATCAGCGGTCTAAAATATTTAAATGGGGTTACCTGATTAATTTTTTTTGCTTCAGACAGCTAATGTTGTACAAGAAATTATTAAAGCTTGGGGTTATTCATTTCATCTCCAAGAACAGGGGTTATTGAAATTCTCCGATTTCAGGAGCTTTAGCTAATTAATTATAACCCCAGTCGTATTAATAATTTTATAGGAAAGAGAAAAATAAAATAAATAAATAAAAATCACTAATGACAGAAGAGAGAATTAATTCTTCGATAGAAGAACAAATCAGCTCTCCGTTCTGAGAACTGATAGCCTGATTGACCAAAAAACAAGAATAAAATCAGCTATTCAGAATAACTTAGAAACATTAATATAAAGTTTTTAGAAGTTAATTTGACTAATCGAGAAGAAACTTGTGAAATTTAAAAATTTAAAGTTGAATATTGTTTAGGAATTATAAAAAAAGTAACTGACAAAAATGATTATAAAAAACTTGAATTCTTGAAAAAAAGTCAATCATAATCTGATTTGTAAATTGAACAGTATTGGGTGCCTATAGAGCCATTGTTATTTTGTGCTGACACTTGAGACATTGTTCGTTTGATCATTGTTGTTGTGTATTTGTTGATAAAGTTTTAAACTTACGATAATGTTAATTGCATATCGAACTCAAGTATAAGATTTCGAAGTCAGATAATTATTTGCTTACTTAATATTAAAATATTAACACTTAAAGAACTTATCAATTTTTAATTATTTGTTTTGACTTAATCAGTTCGTACTTATTTAACCATTTATCCAAAAGTACCAATTCAGAATTAGAAACAATTTCTACTGTAAAATATTGAATTAATGAGATTTGCCCTTTGAAGGTACATCAGGATAATAATGATGATATTAATAATAAAAATAGAATTTTTGAAATTAATTCAATTCTAATTTTAAAACCAGTTGTCCTAAAATGGCTTACTATCAGAATTGCTATAACTAGGGATCTTTGGGAATTACTGACTTATTGTTTTAGTTTATTAATTTCTTTTTAGTCCGATTAATGAATGAAAGGCATAAAAATGGTTTTGTGAGTAACGACAAAACCCAATGAGCTCCGAGTTCTGAAAATCGAATGGCCAATTTTGAATATAAATCGACTCTCAGAACTGGAAAGAACACAATAATAAGAATGCAAAAAGAAAAAAGAGCATTAAAACGATATTAAAATTTCTCCAGACGTGGACGAAAGTAAAAAAATAAAAATAAAAACTTTTCCATTATAATAATTATAATTTTAGCATCTAAGCTGTTTAGACAATTTCTCAGATAAACACGTGATAACATGACGAGTTTAAAGTTATTGATAGATTTATTGATATTAATTAATACTACTACTACTAATCAACAAATTATCCAAAAAGTTAAAATATTAAAAAAATTAGGACCTAGATACTGTGACTTTTTATTATTATGTGGACACCTTCCGCCTTCCTTTGCATCCTATAATCATAGTACTTAAGTTTTTGGCTAAAGGAAGTACAACTTATTAATGATTAGTTAGATTTAGTTTAAAAATTAGATAAAAAACCCAGTCAAGACAAACCGAAATAAAGACGCTTATAAGAAGCTTGAGATCCCAGGTGATGCTTTATTTATTTATTTATTTTCATTAGTGACTTGATATATATGTTTAATTTATATATTTTTATAATCTTGTAAAATCCAGAAAAAAATAAAAATCTAACATGATTTTATGAGATGGACAAAGGCAGCCGATAATAATAATTAATAATAATAATAATCAAAGAATAATTAAATTTGTAAAACTAGCTATTAATTATTTACATCGAAGTCATGGCGTTGAGACTTCGATGTATTAAAATAAAGATAATGGGCTATTGTTACGACAACAACATTATAAAAGCTTATTGTATTGTGGATTTTAAAGAATATTTTGGAAAAGACACTACCAAATAGTAAGGAATCAGATAGAGCAGATTTAGTCAATATATTGTTAACAATTTAATGAAAGTGTTGCAATCATAAAAAATTTGAAACAAGATATACCTGAATCCAAAAAGTACAAGAAACATGATATGATTTTGATCAAACTTAGCCATATTAATAAACCAGTTACTAACGGACCGAATTGGTATAGCAAAAGTAATTCAAAAAAGATTTAAAAATTTAGACCCAGTAAGGCAGATCTACAAAATGATTCCCTACCGATATTTGAAAACAATATTATCACTAATTTTTAAAAAAAATTTTTGTCTAACTTTGAAAAATTATAATTGAATATAAACAATTTCGTCAGGAAAATGTTTATTTTAATTTCAATTTTCAAAAATAATATTAAATTTAATTATAATCCTATTATTTATGTGTTCGGTTTATATTTTTATTAAGAATTTTCCAGATAAAATATACTCAGTTTTGGAGCCACATCAATTGAACGAAAAACAAATGGAAAAGCGAAAAGTGATCAGTGAAAAGTTATTTCAGCGGCACGACAAAAAAAAATTTTGTATCAATTTGTGACAAAACATAAAATATGATTTTATTTAGAAAATCAAAAAAAACCAGAGCAATCGTTAAAAGATATTTCAAGACCAAATAGCTTAGACAAGAATACAATGTTTGATTTTTGATGGAATCAGAAAGTTGTGGTGTATTAAGAGCATCTAAAATTAGGTTAAATAGTAAGTATTCATCACAAAAGATAACTAAGCCGATTTGAATAAATATTTAAATTTCCAGTATGAGCCAAAAGATGAGGCAAAGTACTTTGAAAAATACCAATGTTTCATCATGACTTCAAAACTAATTAGAAACATATTTAGAATTCCTCTTTGGATACTTCCAAAGCATGATTTCAAAATAAAATATCTTAGAATTGGAAAAGTTATATTGGGACAGTATCCACAAATTACCTGAAATATGGGAGAAATCTTTATTAACATATATGTGACTAAGCTATTTTTGATAATTCTCTTGAAATTAAAATGTGATTTTATTAGGATAATACATTATTGTCCTATACTCTTGTGTTTTTAATAATAAATCCAGTTAAGAGTTCTGATAATAATAATTATTATTAATATTATAATATCACTTAATATATAAATATTTTTAGTACAGAAGAACAAGTTCAATTAATGATAAGAATGGTTCATAAGAATAATTAATGCCAAATTATTGCTGTTAATGGAAAATGAGCGGTAGTTTCTTTTTTGTTGAAAATAATAATTCTCTTCTCGGCTTGAGCGATAAAAGGATATGACTTCACTGCCCCGTCAGGGCTGAACCAATAAGGTTTCAGTTCTAGGAGTTGCAGACCTGAATGGCCAAAATAAAATATAAAAGAAAAGTAATCGTAAGCACAGGTGAGGGATATGACTATTCTTATCAATAATTGTGTTTGAATCCCTGTCGAGTTTTGAAGATAGATGGATGCTCTCGTAGACCTTGTCAATCTTCGTGAAGTAGATAAATAAGTAATGTTGTTTTTTACCTGTATTTTTTGTATGCATTAAAATTAAGAACTGTTATTGATTATATTGTCTTATATTAATAATTAACCTTTCATTTCAATCTATTTTTATTTTATCATTTTTATTATTACTCATTTTATTGACATTTGTTATTGTGGTAAAGTTGGATAGTCCTCGAAGACATTTGTAGAGGCACTGTGACATAATATAAATATAATGAATGTTAAATATAATGATTAAAGTTTTGCGCCACCAAAAGGAAAAAATTATAATAAAGATGATTATAAATCAAAATCACCTTAATATTAATAAAAAATTTTCGAAATAATTTTGAATTCCGTAAAAAAGGGACCGATACACATTAAAAATAAAAATTATTTTT
This sequence comes from Bipalium vagum, assembly GCA_037834085.1. NCBI lineage: Eukaryota > Metazoa > Platyhelminthes > Tricladida > Geoplanidae > Bipalium > Bipalium vagum. The sequence continues at coordinate 10,669 of JBBMKC010161938.1, read as the reverse complement.
ACTTAAATTATTAAATATTTTATCTCAAGATAGATTCAAGATAGAGACTAGATACTTTCAGTTATATTAGGATTGATAATAATTATAATAATATTTTTAAAAATTTTCTAAAAGTAATAAATCAAAATATCTTCGAGATTTTGATATTTGAAAAAATAGGATATTAATTAATTATTATTTTTCTTAAGTAGAGATATGAACCGTCGTCGGGATGAGTTTTTTTTTCATTAATGTTTAACTGGCTTTGTCTCGGCATGGAGATAGAGTTGGAGTTAATGACTATTAGGGTAAATAGCCGTCTCAAAGCATAGGGATTGGTGACCAATCTCTACGACTATATAAAGAGACGGCTTTTCCCAGAAAAGGAAAAGGAGAAAGCACTTTCGAATTGGGCCTAGAGGATGACCCGGGAATCCATTTTCGCTTCTGGTGAGGTTGTTATACATTATCTTTTAATTTTTACTTTTCTTTCTTTTTCGTGATTTTAATTATTATTCATCGTATAATTTCGAAACATTTATTATAAATTATTTTAGCTTCATTATTATTATTATTCATTATTATTAATTTGTGTTTGACTTGACGATTGTTAGCGAGTTGATTTTGAGATTCAGACATTGAAACAATTTATATAATATAAATGAATTTAGAAATAGACTAAAAAGAGATTATTATGTTTTTAATTCCGAATGTAAAGAATGTGAAAAAAGTTATAACAGAATTAGAAATCCTATATATTATCAAAATTATCGAGAATTAATATTGGAATATCGAAAAGAATATGTTCAAGAAAATAGAAAAAAAATAATGAATATTTTCGAAATAAAAGAGCAAACTGATCCAATTCATAATTTAAAAGAAAATCTTCTTCATGGAATAACAAGAAGTAAAATCACAATCAACAGAAAAATATTTAGGATGTTTATATGAATTTTTAAAATTATGGATTGAATTTAATTTTGATAAAAATATGAATTGGAATAATCAAGGAACTTATTGGCATATTGGTCACATTCTTCCAATTTCAGCATTTGACTTAATAATAGAGAAAAATATTTATATTTGTGCAAATTGGAGGTTTAAGACCTTTAAAAGCAACAGAAAATTTAAATTTTAAGAATTCAGCTCCGCTTCATGAGCGAATCGCGAATATGGAGAAAGTTCAGAGACTAAACGGAGGTGGGCTTTGGAAATCTAATCAATTTCTGTGATAGCTTAAGATATAGTCACACTTGATGAAAATATTCAAGATGTTCTGCAAAATTTTATGGAATAGGTAATATTTTATTTTATTTTTTATGGTTGATTAATTAATTCAAAGGAAGCTTCAATAAAAGTTTTTGATTTAATTTCAAAATAAGACTTATCAATAATTTCGATTTAGTATAATGTTTATTTTAAAATATTTTTTTAGAAATATGGAAAATGAAATTATGAAAATTTTTGAATATATAAAGTTGTATTCAACCGATGAAAATTTATTAAATTTAATTAAAAATTTTGAAGATACATTTTTTAAACCAAATGAAGTTGAAATTTCATCACCTCAAAAATTGACTGTTGAGCAGGAAAATTAATTATTAGGTTTAACAGAAGCTGGTGCGCTTTTTGAGGAAATATTGAAAAAATCAAGAAAGCGATCAAAAGAATTAGAAGATGAAATTTTGAAAAAGATATTAAATGCAAGAATTGAAGAAAAACCATTAATTGAAGATTTTGCGAATTTTACAGATGTTAATAATTGTATTTATACAATTAAAACTTGCGATAGGCAATTAAAGATGCATTACAAACGTGAATTATTTTTATATTCTATTCAAGGACACGCATTTAAAATTATGAAAATTAAAGGATAAAGTCATTATTTGGTTTTATTGAAGAAAAATGGCTTAGAGTATACAAAGGATTATATAGATTTTTTGATTCGGTTTTATTCATTTGGGGAAAAATACTAAAAAATATTTCAATATGTTTTATTAATTCATTTTATAAAGAAAAATTTCTGTTATCGAATATTTATTTAGTGTAAATAGATTGATTCAAAAAAATATTGTTTAAAATATATATTACAATAATGATTTTAATTGGTTTAAATAAATAACGGTGTTATTTTTTAATACTAAAAATAAATTTGTGAATTTAAAGTAACACAATTAAATATAATTACCCAGCCTTTTTTTAAAAAGAATTAATTAAAATATAAAAAATTCTTAAATTAAGAATTTTTTTTATAAAAAATCATGACAGAAATCACTGAGGATAAATTGCAAAATATTATAGAAATAGGAAAACCTAAATACATAACTTTCAACGGGGAAAAGTATTATTTATCAAAAAAGATAATAAATGAAATCAAAGATCATGTTGACAATAAACCTGAAAACACAAATCAGGAGGAATTCTTCCATTAATTCAAATTTTAGGTGCAATATTTGCAAGTTTAGGAGCAGCTGGTGGAGTTGCTAGAGGAGTTGTAACAGCAGTTCAAAAATCAAAAGAAGCTCAAAAAAATAATGCAGAGAAAGAAAAGATAGAATTAGAAAAAAAGAAGTTAGAAATGGAAGTGAAAAAGCTGAAACCAAAAACGACCACAGAAGTATCAACTGGAGCTGGACTTTACTATGATCCATATTTTGGAAAAGGGTTTTGAGATAAAATTTAAAATTCTTCTGAATATAAAAGTTTACAGAAATCTGAAAGGAAAGATTTAAAGGAATTATTACAAAAATTATGTAAAAATTAAATTAAAATTGTGAAACAAGGAAATAGTCTTTACTTTGATCCTATTCCGAGCTCTGCTTTTGGAAATTCCGATTCCAAGAAAAAGTAAAAAAATGCACCGAAGGGTCGTTTTCCCAATTCAACATTTTCTTAACAATAAAAATAATTCAACTGAATGAAAATGGTGAATTAAGAAAAATCAAATTTGGATTACCTCAAAATAAATTTTTTGTTGTTTATTCATCAGCAATTAGTGAGAATGAACATCATTCATTTTTTTGAATGATTGGAAAAAATCAAACTATATAATAATAAAATTGAAATTTCTAATTCAATTTTACCCCTCCCCAAATCTTATGTTTGTAAATGAAATATTTTTTAGTTCAGTTATACAACAAGTATTTTTTTGATTTGTCAAGTTGTTAGGTATTGCCCCCCCCCCACCTCATGTTTGTAAATCAAATATTTTTTTTAGTATAGGTATACAAAAAGTATTTTTTAATTTGTTAAGTTTTCGTTTGGGAGTTCAAACCTGCCCAACCTTTTAATATCTTCAAACCCAATATTTTTTTAGTATAGGTGTACTAATGTTTTTTTAATTTTTCTAAATTACATTTGGTGGGGATTTTTTTATTTATATTTTTTATAAATTTCATTCATTTTTTATTGCTAAAAAATTCAGAAAATTTTTTTTCATGTATTAGTTTTTAATAAAAATATTATATAAATTTCATTCCATTTTTAAACTTATTTTTTCTTAGTTAAAAATCCATATGGAGTAGATTCAATATTATTTAAATAAAATCTTTTATCATCAAATTTGTCTAATGCTTTTTTATTTTGTTGCAAAAGAAATATATCATTCTAAAATCTTTTTATGTTATTATTGGATATATTAATTTATTTTTAAAATTTTCTAACTTCATTTCATTTTTAACAACACATTTTCCTTTATTTTTAAGTTTTTCAGATTCCTTATGAGAAAAAGCATTTTTTGTTTTATAAGCATAAGATTTTGATTTTAATGCTGCGAATTCTATTAATATTTCACCCTTTATTTCATTTGTAAACTTTCCTAATACTTTTTTATTTTTAGTATAATCATCTTTTTCTAACTTTAAACTAGTAAGAAATTCATTTTCTTTATATTTAGAAAAATCCATCCAATCTTTTAATTCATTAAAATCTTCATAAAGATCATCAGTTTTTATATTCATTATAAATGAATCAGTATCTTGATAAATCAATTCAATATTATCATTATATTTTAATTTTAGAACCTCATAATAAAATTCATACATAATTAATTTTGATAATTCTAAAATACTAAATCCTAAATATATTGGTTTATCCATTTTTGTTTGATATTTTTATAATGAATATTCATCAAGTTTTCTTAAAATATTTCTCTTCTTACAAAAGTTGGTTTACTTATTTGTTTCTTTGCTTCCTCTTCATTTGTACCTAATCTTACATTTTCCATATTTTTTCCAAAGAAAGAATTATTCATTAATGTATAATTATCTTTTTCAAAATCAGTTGTTGCTTCTTTTCTTAAATTTGTGTTGTGATCTATATATTCTTTCAACCAGGGTTTTTTTAAAAAGATATTATTTGATGAACTTTTGTAACCTTCATAGACCTCAAATAAAATTTTAAAATGAACTACATAATTCTTTTTTGGGTTCATATCTAAAATTTATTTTGGAACGCTTGTATGAGGTTGATTATTTGTTTCTAATAAATATTTTTGATAACCAGATAATTCTTCAACTTTTCTAGAATTTGGAGCTAATGGATATGATTTACAATATTTTTCATTTCTTCATTTTTATATTCCAAATCAACTTCACAAATTAATCCAATTGTTATTTCACATTTACATTCAGTTTTACAATCACATTTAATTTTACACTCAAATTGATTTAAGAGATGATCAATTAATTGAGAATAATCTTCAAAAAATTGTATTTATTTTTAGAGTTTTGTTTTATATCAATATATTGATATTTTAAATCTTTGGATTGTAATGATTGACGCATTGCATTTCCATAAAGATTATTTGCATCTATATAAAATAAATAATTTGGTTTTAAAAATTCTGTTAAATCTTTTTTCTTTTAATGTTTTTATAATTTTTTCTTTTTTTAATTTATCTAATTCAAAAAATGTTTTGATTTTTCTGTATATTTATTATGTATCTTAACATATCTTGTTTCTAGAATTGTTGAGATTCCACCTCTAATTCCTTTTTCAAATATTTTAAAAATAAATTAAGAGTTCTAAAATAATATAATAAAAACAATAGAAAAAATGAAATTTTTTTAATCACGTATTATAACCTCAAGTTGATCTTGAACCTCCACAAAACGTTAGGTGTGTAAGAAATTTAAATATTCGAAGGGAGAATGATAACCTTAAAAGTCAATAAACCCATCGTCAGAATTTTAACATTACTGAGCAAGAAGCAGTTAATACTCGACCTGTCTCAGTGGTCAGAGTAGATGGCAAATTATTACCTTTGGTAGGAACATGCCGCTGAATAATAAGAATCATGGGTCACGACTTTGACCATACCTTCAAGGTAATGAAAGATAACGAAATGGAATATATAATAGGCATGGATTTGTTAGCCAAAATTCTTGGTCTAATACTGGATTTCGCTACTCAGCAATTAAAGTTTGCTCACGAACGAAAGCGTCGTATCCTACAGCTGATCATATGCAATAGAAACTTGACTACTTCTTTCAAATTAAGCTTCAAGATAGGACCAATGGATACGGATATTGGTTGATGATATTCAAGGAAACAAAATTGTCAATTGAAAATGAAAATTTTCGTAATAAATAGATGTAATAAATGAGATATTTTTTATTACATAGGGAAATGAGAAAAAAATGGTATGGTGTTAATTATATGGTAATTTATAAATATAACTGACAAAATACCAATTAAAGCGAGTTACATGAAAATAACTAAAAAAATACTGGTGAACTTTTCGAAATATTGTTTAATTATCGAAATAATAACTGGAAAAGAGAGAGATATGAAGTGACATTTTCGTACATCATATTTCATTTTGACTCTAATGAATAAATTACTAGGACGAATATCAATTGTGTACTTATTTGAAGATCTGGTATCTGTAATAAATAGTTCCATAAAGAGAAAATGAAATTATTAAATAGAGGCAAAAAATTGGGATGAATTTAAAAGGAATTTTCAATTTTGAAAAGATAAAATAAAAATTGAAATACCATCAAAATATTATAGCTATTATCTTTTCTTATTTATCATGTCATCAAGAGATATTTTAAAATGGTTGAATTACAATGTATTTCAAGAAAATTTATTGTAATTCCAGAAACTATGGAACAACTGGTATCCATTGAAATCTATTTTAACTACAAGTCATTGAAGTTGTAAATAACAATTTAAAAAGCTATAATCAATAAATAGTTTTGTCGAACTTGAAATAGCTTGTGTTCATGAAAAATTCATTATTTTCGATAAAAACTTTAAAAGTATTATAATGGTCTAAATATAGATTAATAAGAATTTTGACAATTAAAATATAAGGAAAATAAAAATTGAATAAATAATGAACTAACTTGATAATCTTAAATTGTAAAATAAAAAATCTTGATTTTATTCGTAATATTTCTTTATGGTGTAGAGTCGAAATTAATCAATAACGTTATCGAGAAGAATTAAGTTTCTTTATGAAATCTGGTAATATTAATAATATTTAAATTAAGAATAAACTAGTATGTTAAAACAACATAAAAATATTTATAATAAAGAATTTTAAAAATAATTTTATTAGTTTTCGCCTTATTTAAGATAAATGTTTAATCGATTAATTAAATATTTTTTTTTGAAAGTCAACCTAAATAAAACCAGAAAACTAATATGTACTGAACTATTTTTCAGTAATATATATAAGGACCTTTAGTTTTGATTTAGTTTTTAAAACTAATTTTATCATTAGACTTACTATTTATTAATATATATTAAAACTATACTTTTAAATTTATTCAAGTTAGATCTTTTAAATTAATTGACAAAATAGATTCGAGTTTAAAAAGTATTGATTAAAAAAAAATCTTGTGTAATCTCTAACTCCTCCTTCGCTGAAGCCATTACATTCTTCTTGTTTTGGTACCTTCAGGATTCTACAATTAGATTTGATGTGCAGATATAGAATTTGTATATAAAATCTGGTAACATACTGAAAATCGTTCTTTCGATTCTGATGTTCTTCTTCAATTTCAAATTCTTGTTAACTTCTTTTATTCTTCTCGCACTCACTCATTTTCTCTGCCGTTATCTTCAAGTTCTTTCTGGCTTGACTGACATTTATATTATCATGATACTTCTGATCTTCTATACCGACATGTAGACCTACTTTGTAACCTTCGTGTAACTTCTCCGGAAAGCATTAACACTGAATTCGGTACTTGGTAACAATTCGTGTCAGTTTTGACTTCACATCCTTCCTTTAGCGATGTAGTGATTATGTCCCGGATATTCCTTATCACTCTTTAAACTAATTCATTTGACCGATATTGATAGGATAAACTGAAATCATGCTTAATTTCCAGCTACTTCCATTTTACTGTAACCATGAACTTTCCAAATTCTTCCTATACTGTTAGAATACTTTCTGCTCTACCGAAGTTGTAGATTTTCTAATCCATCATGATCTTGAATATGGACTGGTCATCCAGCTTTATCAGTGCATTTAAACTCACTGAAATGGTTGATAATTCTAATTAAGTATTTATAATACGCACCACCTTTATCCATGTAAGCCTTGTCAATTACAACTTGTTTCATTACATGTGAAATGTTTCTGGGAATCAGAATCTCTTTTGTGTCTATCTGATCTATTTTACGTTTTGCAAATATAATCCAAGTATTCCAGCATGTTTTGATCGAGCTCCACATCGACGGCCAAAAATAAACGGTTCTTAAAATAATTGAATATTTTCTTACTTTCGAAATGACACACTTCTTTGTGAACTTCTTTAAATAATTCTTCGACAAATCTTCTAGAATTATAATCAAATCCCGCTCATTCTATTACCAGCAACTCATCCACCACATCCAGATCATTTCTCCTATGATAAAATTTGCTATTTTAAGCTTTTCCTGTAGCTAAGTTTATCAAATATCGAACTATTTTATTTAACACAGAATACTATCTCTAAAGTTCAACCATCGGATCAAGTAATTATTTATTTCTTTAAATCAAATTATCAGAAATTCTAGAACAGAAAAATATTTTTACAAGCCGAAGATTTAAATGTGAATTATGACGATATTCTTAAAAAGATAACATTGGCTGACGCTGTATTTTTGATGGTTGAAGCTTGGAAAAGTGAGGATGTGTAAAGTATAATAAACTTTTTCAATAAGGCTTTTGCAAATTTCGGTGTTCTAGATATATCTAATAATAGGTGTGAAATTCAATCAGATCAAAATGATTTCATTATTTAAGATCCGGTATTAGACGATAAAGATAGTCCAAAACGAAGACTGTTGGATGAAATGTTTTGATAATATTCAAGATTCAAAAGAAGATTGCGATATACATGAAGAAAATGTTGCATTTGAACCAACAATTCAATCTTGTGAAGCCTTTATATGAATTGAAGATAAGAATGCTTTTCGCTGAAAATCGACCAGAAGATTTGGAACTCATTTATCAATTAAAACAGTTTATTTTGATGGCAAAAAAATTGATTTGGTTTGATTTTTTGTTAAACAAAATAAATAATGTATATACTGATATTTTACCGATTATTAAGTAAAGTTTTAAAAAAATTTTGCTATTGTGTAACACATGTTTGTTAATTAGAGGTTTACCTGTAATTAAACCTGTATCGGGTGTTCGGTTTCTCCAGCTTGGCTCCCTCGTGTCTAATGAATTACTGTGCACACAAATCATCTCCAATTCTAAAATTACTACCAGTATTACTATGTTCTCCTTTTTTCCGATATTTACATTTTAAATTGAACTCCGATAAATATTCTAACCAATAAATAAGAGAAAAGATTATTCTGTAAAGTAATATTGCCTGAAAAATGTTGTAAAAATAAATGCATATTGAGTTTTTATTTAACTTTTTTATTTTCTTTAAAAAACAGAGAGAATTAATGCAACTACCCAATATTTCAATTTTTTAGTTTTTATAATGAATCTGCATTATAACGTAAAATATCATCTGGAAGAGACTAAATATAGACAACAGTTTAACAATAATACTTTTGAAATCTTTATTTTTCATATAAATATATATTTATGAAATCTTATTATTCTTTATTCATTATAAATAAAAATTAATTCGATAAATAATATCTATCAAATTAAATATTTATAACAATGTAGAAACGAATAAAATTTTTTAATGCATATAAACAAATTGTCCCAAAGACGGTTTTTAACCTATTGAATATGTGATTGAAAAATTTTATAAAAATTCTGAAATTCTTGCATCCATCAAATCTTCCAAAACCACCCAAAGTCAGACAATCCCGACAGTCCAATCCATCAACAGGCCTTTCAACCCGAAGTCAATCAAGACATTAACAATTTTGTGATCATTTTATTCATATCATTTATGTTTATGTGATCAGTATGAACATTTGTATTTAATAATTATATTTTATGTTATTTGTATTTAATAATTATATTTTATGTTATTTGTATTTAATAATTATATTTTATGAATCTTATTTTGTAAGATCGCCGTTGATGGATAATGACAATAATAATACAAAAAATATAAAATACAAAAAAATGAAATAAGATAAGCAGCTACAAGAGTAATTAATTATAAATCAATATTGACGTTTTTATCAGTAAGTAATCAACGGAGACAGCAAAATCCAGATCAAAGATAGTGTAAAGCTACAAAGAGCAATTAATTATTGACCTTTTTATCAGCAAGTAAACAAAGGAGACAGTAAAGTCCAGATCTAAGATAGTATTAAAGTAATAGCCTCAATCCTCAACAAACAAAACATTATTATCAATTCAAACTACGATCCCAATCAACCGGTTACCACTTTCAATACGATCACCCAACATCTACGTCTACCATCGCCCAGAGTCTATGATCAATATACGTCAAACAACAACCTGCGACTACGATTAATCTGCAACCAGCTACGACTATTCTATACTCCGGTCCATATTCGTATTCAACTTGTCCTAGGAAAACTAAGAAAAAGCATTATATGCCCCATAAAATAATAAACGTAAAGTTTTGTTATTATTCTTTAATTTGTTTTTAAAGTGCTTTTTAATTTAACTTAATTTGACTTGTGAAAACACTAACCAATTTAAAGTTTCAATTTTAGAGTTTCAAATCGATTATTAAACAAAGTTGTTATTACTTGTCTTATAATTACGACAAAGTTTTTAATTTAATTATCTGGTTTCAATTTTAAACCATTTTTATTTATTTGACTCACTGTTTTACTTAAATCTGGTTTTTGATCAGACTTGTTTTGTAGTCAAAGCAAGATTTGATTTTAATAAAAAATTAAATAAATACTCAGGCCAGGACCTGAGAATCATCTAATTTTTTACTTTCCCACCTCTTTTTCTGGTTTTGTTTTTAACTCACACGCTAAGTAGGGCGGTGAGTTGAATAGCTTTTCCTATTCGAGGACCTCTGAGCCCAAGAGCAAGAGGGCTGTTTAAGCCTAAATTAACAGCTAACCCTAAAATAAGAAATCATATTAAAATCCACCAAGGACGATCACTCGCATTTGTAAAATCCCTTTTTGATATAAAATATAATTTTGAAAAACTTGAATTCGATTTAGTCATTTTTTTTCGATTTAAACCTTATTATTTTTGTTAGATAATAATTTAAAGTATTTGTTTATATAAATGATTTTTGAGAAATAAACAGTTTTTAAAAAGTAGTTAGTG
>JBBMKC010161831.1:0-15524 GCA_037834085.1 Bipalium vagum | reverse complement strand
ATAATTATTTGAGAAAATTTTGTATAAACTTTATTATTTAAAAATAATGCAGAACTTATTCCACAACCCAATATAAAGTAATGAATTGAGGGAAATATTTGGGAATTCAAAGAAATTTATAGTGAAGTAACAAAAGGTTACCAAAATTAAATAATAAGTAAAATTCTTATAGTAAAAATTAAAAGAACGGTAAAAATAGTAATAAGAATGAGTAGAAAAATTATAATATCACTCGTTTGTAAATATATACTTTATTTTAATAAAAATAAGTTATAAAAGTCAAATCGTTCTCTCAATCATTTTAACTAATATTAGCGAACACTTAAATAAGCAACCTTCAAACGTTAAGACCTAAATACATTAAGCTCCACTTTTAACATCTACCCATCTTTCAGGATCTTAACAACTGGAAGAAAACAAAATCATGGTGTATACGCATATATCCAAGATTCATCACCTGATATGATGTTGTAAACAGATCTAAGCTTGATGGAATTGAATTTCTAAGAATTTTTTCTTGATCAATCCACACGAGCTACTTTTTGAACAAATGTTAGTTTATGCAGTACAAAATAGGTACCTAGTTTTTCTCACAGCCAAATGTTCATGGAATATCAAGCACATATTAGCCATATTAATGATCAATGATGTCTGAAAATCGTGGTAAATCATATGATGATGAATCTTAATCAGTTCTTGAATGGCACCTAAAACAATAACTGATTTTCTGTGTCTTTCTGTAAGGTTATATACCAGCAAGCTAGGACCACTATTAAATTGTTTAAACAAGCCATTACACTTTGCACGGAACCTCATTATCAAAAATTAAAGTTATCTGATCGGTGCACTGTTGAAATAATTTTCAAAGAAAATCATATTATATCACGACACGTAAACTATCGAGGGTTAATGTCATTTTTATACTGAGAAATAAATTTAAAAGAGAAATATTTATTTTTCGGATAATCGAATGAATGTTCAAACTTGTTAATGTCCATAACCAAAGTCATAAGTAAAATTACATCTAGCTAATGCAATATTGCAGTTCGAGGAACACACGTATCCTTTCATATTTAAAAGGGGAATTTTTAAAAAAAAAACACTGCAAATTACATTTAATCTCATCAAATTGAACAGTTTAAAATATCTTATTCCTTGGAACCTGAAAGATTTCTTCGGAAAACTTTACAGATGATCGCTGTCACCATATTGTAACTACAAATGAAAAGTGGACGTTTCTTTTCAATTACTAAAAGCAAATATTGGATGTTACATGACCACAGAGGTTTTGGCTGAATTTTCAAACTATATTACATTGAGGTATTGAAGTAAACAAATGGACCATCGCCTCAAATGAAAATTCTGCATCACTATGTCTAAATTTAAAATTCTTCCAACATTCACAGATTCGTATGCTTACTGACGGACACGGAATAACTTCCATATTTAGTCAAATCACAACAAAGGTAGACAAACAAACAATAAACAGAACAATATAAGATTTTGAATTAAAACCATATTTTTTATATTTTGAGAAAAAAATGTATTCTTCCATTCAAACTTATTTTTATTTCCTTTACAACATCTCCACAAACACTTGTATTAAATTTCATTTGATAATTTTTTAGGCAATAAAGGAAATTTTGTGTAATTATCTATTAATATAATAAAATAATATAATAAGAATATTATTATTATTATTTAACTAATGAGGATCCTAAATATATTTTTTCTTTCAAGTTTGTTACTGCCGTGAATATCGGGCTTTATAGCAAAACGTTGCCAATAATATATTTATGTGAATTGAAAAATTTCGATCGTTTTTTATTTACAATTCTGTTTATATATATCTTCTCAAACTATTATATTAAAATCAATTAAAGCACACACACAGACATATATATATATATATATATATATATATATATATATATAAGGTGTGTGAATAAGTTTCCGGATGTTTTTCTTTACAATAAATAACTAAGGAGAAATAACTAAAAGAAAATCTTTTTCAATTGTAGTGTCTTTTTTCCGAATTTTGAAACTGTTTTGCACACATAATAAAATTAAAATAATAATAAATAAAACTTTATATATATATAGAAAATTGTTATTTGATTAATTGAGAAGTTTCTGAATGATCTTTAATGGAAATCTGTTTCGAGAGACGAACGTTTGGATTGTAAAATAAGAAATGGTCTCATATCATGACTGGTACAATTAGCTGTGTCAGTTTCAGGAACTCTTTGATTTCTTTTAAGCTTATCTCATCTGAAATTTATTAAGCTGAATTTCTAGACCTCTTAAGATTATAATTCCATTTCTTGATTAAATCTAGAAATAACTGAACGAGTTGTTGATGAATTCCAGGTTTAATTATATTTTTCCGGATATAGTTTGGCTCATTAGTTTTAGTCTTTGAGAAAGATATTTTAATTTCCTGAAGCTTTTCATCTCATATCCCTTAGTTTTCGATTGATAAACTAAATTTTTCCTTGGAAATACTGGTAAAGATAATCAAAAGATAAAGCAATTATTAATCTTGTTCGCTTCTTTGATTCTCTTATCCATTCAAAATGATTTATTTATATTGACATTTATAATGATACGGGCCCAAACAGTTACCATCAACAGCTTTAGAAGACTCAAGGTGTCTCAGAAAGGTATCTGTTGCAGTTAGGCTTCGCTATTAGAAGAAAAATAATTTTTTAATAATATTGTACTCGTTAAAATTTTTCTATTTAATATATAATTTAATTCAATGTATTATAAGTCTGTAAGGTCACTGAGGCCTGTTATATGCCCGATATTGCTTTTCATAAATAAATGACAAATGTTTTTGATCGTGCTTATGTAAAAATATATTTGTTTTTCTGGATTTTTCATTTATTAACTTTTTAAATTCGGCTTTACTTATGGAGCACCCTCTATAAAACATTTAAATTTATACATAATTAAAGAAGTAATTATTATTATATAATATAATTATTATTATATTTCATTAATTAAATAACCAATTAAATAAAGTTCAATTATTAATAATTAATAATTTGTCAAATACAGTACCATCATAATTTATTTCCACACTTGGCAAATTTGATCTGATAAAGAGTTTACCAAAATTTTTAAACTGCTCTCTTCGATATCTTCCAAGAAGTGCTGGTCGGCTGATTGCACCTTCAAAAGAGACTGAAATTGTTTTCCCCCTGTATAAACTTTTCTAGAAAAAAGACAAAGTTTTTTATGGGATTATGGTCTGGAGAAAATAAACACAAAATATTTCAAACACTTCGAATAATTTCGAATTTTCTTTTCCTTTTTCGATCCCTTTCAAATTGGAACAGGCAACACCAAATGTATAGCCAAGTCTTCATTTCAAGAGGTCAATGCTATACCTTTAGTGGAATATGACAGGAACTATTCACGATGAAATGCTTGCAAGGAATCAAACAATCACCACTAAAACGTACAGTGCACAGTTGTACCGCATAAACAGCACAATTATTCAAACATAGTGTTTTTCTTCAACACGTCAATGCCCGTCCACATACAGCAAGGTTTACAAAAATGGCTCTGGAGGAACTTGGATCACACCTCACCCGCTCTACTCACCTGACCTTGATCCTTCGGATTTCCATTTCTTTCGCTCACTTTCGCCTTAAGGAAATGGTTTCGTGGATGATTCGCATCTAAATCCATCAAGTTTTTTAATCAAGGGTTCGAAAATTTCCCAGTCGCTGGGAGGAAGTCATAAACATTGGCGAAGATTATATTATTGATTGATTATAATTATTAATCTGTGTGTCAAAAAATAAATGTTCCTATTGTATCCTTTGTTTGAAAAAAAAAACGAACGAACGTATTGGACAACCTGATATTTCTACAATTTTCTACAAGGTGTGGGAATAATTTATCGTCTTACTGTATTTAAAAAATTAAAATCTTAAAAAAAAATCTTATTTAACTTGTTATTAATTCGATAATATTAGGAACTTATTATTATTTTATATATTGGAATATTTATCTCAAAAATTTGAATCATATCACACTGTCTTCAGTTTTTGATACAATAAGCTCTACGTTTCAAATTAAAATTTGTAAGGAAAGTTTCGATAATATTTTTGTAATAATATTATAATAATATTATATAAAAACGAAAAAAAATTTTTTTGTTTTTCTCTTAAAATTAATATTAAATGGAAAAATTGCGATCCCATTTTTATGTATAATAATGACAGAAAACCAAATTAAAACTTCATTAATTAAGACAAAAACGGGAGATAAAATTTATTTTTTTCCAATTTTTCAAATAATCCAAAAAATATCCATGGGAATGTTTGAAAAGTTAATTGAGATTTTAGGGAAAATTACAAATTTGAATAAAGCTGCAGACAATTTCAGATTAGAAGAGATATCTCCTTTGCTTATAAATCCTAAATAAGGGAGGAATAAAATCATTTTTCAAGCTTATCGCTGCCTTGGGCAAAGCAAATCAAATATTTGAGAATCTGTGATTTATCTTCTACATAATGAAAAATAAGTCATTTTTAGTGCTCTGCAAATTTTCTCGTTTTATTCGCAAAAAACAATTAAATATTTTCATTTTATTATGAATTATGTGGTGTATGCGATTCTTTCAATTAAAATAATAAGAAAAATAATAAGATAAATAATAAGATAAATTAAATATTTTAAAAAAATATAAATAAATAAATATTTTTTATTAATTTTATTTATTAAATTAATAAAATTAATAATCGATTAGTTAACTAATTAATACTTTTACTAAAAAAATATAATAATATAATTATTATTTTATTACTATATATTATGTTATTTAGTATTTAATGCTATTATAAGGAATGTAATCAGAAAATTTTATAAAAAAGTAAGAATAATAATTTACATAAATTAAAAAATTGTAAATAATAATTTAAAATTAATAATAAGGATATTATTTTGAACTCTATTTTATAATTTAATGTACAATATGGATAATAATATAATTTTAATATAATATAGAATTTTATAATTGTAAAATAATGAAGAATTAACATTGGATAAATCATTAAAAGTTGTTAGAATATTTATATTTGTGATGAAAAAAAATACTAGGAAGTTTAGGCTAATTAATCTAATAATTTAATAACTGTACCATTTAATTACAATTAATTTAAATATTAATAATAAATAATAACTAATAAAATTAATAATAATATAAATACGCAATATTCATAAAATATAATATATTGAGTTGGACCCATACACCAAGTTTACTGATTTTCCAAAAACCATGTAAATGACGCTGAATGATCGTATGACTACAACTTCAAATAACTTAGTAAGCTTGTGTAATGTTATATGTGGATTGTTTTCTATAGAGACACGCAATAGGTCATCATCGATAATTGTCGGTCGACCAATTTTTGACTTATGTGTAAGGTCGAATTATCCATTCCGAAATTTTGAAACCTATTCATATACCGTGGACCGAGAAATAATTCCATTACCAAAAGCTTTACTTGTTCTGATTTGCAGTTGATCAGCATTTAAACCTGATTTGTAATCATAGAATAATAGAAGACATACCTGTTCTCGTAATAGATGCGAATTTATATTTGATTTATCAGACATTTTATATATTGATATTGTGAGCTAAAATATGGTTTATTTAAACAATTTAATATCTATAAATAAATATACATATCTAAAGAAGTCAATAAGTACTAAATAATATTGTTTTTGTTATAAATTAGTTTGTTCAGAAACTTTGTTTCAAACAAAATAAAATAAATATAATTTGAATTGTTCAGATGAAAATAATAATACCTATAAATTTATAATATCTTAGTGCAATAAAATATATTTATTTATTTATTTAACATTTGTTTTAGATATTCATGAGAATAATAAAATGGAATATATTATTTTTAATATTTACTCTAATTATTCACAAACAATGAAATTATTACATCTTTCCAATTTTTAAGATTAAAAATCTATCAGATTTATAATGAAAAGGAAATTAAAGTCTAAGTAAAACATAAATAAAATAACTCTTCTGTCAGGTCACCCTTAAGATTTTGCTGATATATAATTATTATTTTCAATAAATCATAAAATTCACTCTTATCAAATCAACTAAATTATAAAAATATAAACATATATTCGTTCCCACTAGAAATGGTTAATAGAATTATCTTCACTAATTCAGTTATCATTTCAGGAACAATTAGAGTCACTCTGACGAAAAGAAATTTTGGAAAATTAGAGAAATCAATATTTACGTATTATATTTCTTTTCTTGTTTAAATGATCAATATGATTGTCTTATCGTTAAAAAACAACAAACGTTAAATCAGTCCAAATTTAATTATTTTTTTTCGTCTTTAATTTCATTAATCTTTTTTGAGATTTTGCCATATTCTTTCTAATTATCAGATATAAAACTTAAAATATTGGACTTATCATCAATTAATATTTTACAATTTTAACATTCTTTACTTCTTTTGATATGATCACAATACCTCTCTTTTCGAGTTTATTTATACAGTCAGACCTCCTTAATCAGAATTATTTTTTAAAAATTACCTTCAGATTAAAAATACATATCCAAGTGATGAAGTAACAATAGAAACGAAAAACAAGATCGGCTTTAATAATGTGTAATTAAAAATGTAACTTATTTTTTATAAAAATGATCTAGCTTTTCTTGTTCTCGATTATTAACCTCGTGATTGGAAACTTTGACTTAAATCTTGGACCATCGCAATAAATTGTACTTTGAAAGTCATTTTTGAATCTTTATGTGAGCAAAATTTGATAATGACGTAAAATAATTGCATTAGTTCAGACATTTTAGGCACATCTGCTATTGATCACCATAAATATTTTCATCCGAGTCACCAGTTTCATCTTCCAAGCTGCTCATTTCAATAATTTCATGGAGGTCTAATTGTATTTTCTTATTTTCTTTTTCGTGTATTCTGTGAGATATCTTTTTTTCTGCATTATCCTTAGTAAAGTTCATTTAAAACTTTCTTCTATTTTTAATAAATATTATACATGACAATATTTTGTGTTTTGCATTGTAGAACTCACAATGAACTCTTTACAAATCTATATGTTGACATTCAGAAATTATATTTTATCAAGATCATACAAAGATCACTTGTGACAAAATATCATACCTTTTCCATGTTTAGATGTTCAAATTTTGATTCGCTGTGATTTACGCTCCAAATCTTTAAAATGAATTTACTCCTATGTTATTATGGAAATGGAAATCAAAGGCCAAAGATATCTAAATAACGATTCATATATATTTTCTGTATTATCCAAAAATTGGGAAGCCTATTGAGGAAAATGGAAATATCATCAATATCAATTAATACCTTATTGTTTCTCAAGAATGTTCCCGTTCATCTACCGAAGAGCTGTAAACTTCAATAATGTTCTGCACACGAGGAATTGAGTAGTAAGAAATTTTCTGTTAAAGGAAATCATTTCGAGAACATAATCTAAGGAAAGCTATTGTATTCCTTTCAATGTACTTGATATTTGTCATTAAATTTTGTTGTCCACTTTATTCCTTATTTACTTTTTTCCTCGTTTTTGAAACAATAGATATATAATTATTATATAATATTAAACAAGAATAATACAAGAATAAAATTGTTATGAAATCTCTTAAGACTTATATATCCCACTATTATGCAGGACACTTATCACTTGTATTTATTAGATCTACAACCTTGATTTTACCGTTTTTATTTTGTTAACGTTTTATTAGTTATTAAATAATGTAAATTATATTGTTGTTTAAATAATATACATTTTAAGCGCTATCTATAATAATGTGAGAATTTGTAAAGAAGTTTTAAAATAATTTTCATTTTATATGACAAAAAAATATATTTATATATATAATATTTAGTTAAAATATATTTTTTAAAAAAACCATTATTTATAACATTTTTCTTTACTTTATTGTAGAAAACAATTTCAATCATTTTTTTATTATATTTTTATTTTTAGTTTTCTTTAAAATAGTTGATTTATATTTTAAACTTATATTTTTGTCCAGAATATTTTATACATATAATAAAACTTTTAATTAATGAAGATTGATTTTTCTCAACAAAGTGTCGAAGTTACTTAACATTAAATAAATTAATTTAATCAAATCTGTGATCATTAGATATATTTTAGAAATATTTCTTCTTGTTTTATAAAATATTATTATCTATTTATTATCAATTTAATATTTTGTTTAAATCAATATAACTCAAGGTCATAAATATTACAAACAAATTTAATTAAAATAAAACACCAAACCTATTGATAAAATTACCAACCACGATGTTCGTTTCAAGATTGGCAGTCATATCAAAAATAAATAGATCAATTCATTTAATGATCGGATCAAAGTTATCATCATCAAGTTTATATTTGGCACAAATAATCTTTGGAAATCATTTATGTAAATTTGATAATGGAGTAAAGGTTGAAAGAAAAACATTATCTAAAAACGAAACAAAAATCTTTCAATTTCTAAATATCAAAGAGAAAAATAATTTATGTTACAATTAAATTATATTATTTATATTTATCCGAATTAATTTTGTGTCACAAAACCGAGAAATAATAAATAAAATTTAACTTTATTATTTTTTAAAAAAAAATAAAAATATTTATTTCTTTACCATAATCATAGTTGGATTTGAAATGGAGAAATTTTGTAGGAAGACATAAATCTCTTTAATGGGAGCTTGGAAAGTCCCAGAAGAGAAGCGGGGCAATTGTGTACTTCTCGCTTCTCTATAACGAGATTTGGAATATTATCCTTGGGATATAAATTAAAACGACATAAAATAATATTCAATTGTCCCTAATGATACTAAAATATACATGAAATAATTTTAATTTATTGCAAGAGAACAGCTTCTTTTTCCGATGTTAGTTTATTTTCTAATTCATTTATTATGAGCCCAAGTATTAGAATAAAATTGGGATTTTGGAGGATTAATTGAATTAAAAGTTGTTTCATCCATATTCTCAGAAATTTAATCTTGTTTCAATTTTTTCTGCTGTCACAGAATGTAACCAGAATTGAAATTAAAAACATTATATTAATTTATTTATGTAAAATAATAACATATTCAAGAAATGAATGAGGGAATTTTCTCTGAATTTACTAAATACCAAAAAAAAATTTCCACTATATTTCAATTATTTTTGGATTCGAAATTTGTAAATGTAAAAATTTTTTTAAGTAACTTTTTGTAAAAATAAGAATAAATTTTTTAATATAGAAAATTATACCATAATAATAATAATATTTTTTTAATTTAATTAAATTTTAATTATTATTTTAAATTTTTGCATTATCTTTTAATTCGAATAAACAAGAAATATTAACATTACAAATTTTTATAAGGACTTGATTTTACTACTGGGTTTATTTCACACATATAATGTGTCGCCTCTAACTCAAATTAAACACAGTGAAAACATCTTAGATCACCTAATATAAAAAGAAGAAAATTTGTTGGTAAGGCTTATTTTGACACTAGTATCTCTGTTTTGAAAATTTTATAACCTATTGAAAATTATGTTACAGGCAATGATACTTTCTCTTTTAATATCAAAATAGTCCTTGTGGTGGTAGCTATAATAAATTTTACCATTTAACAATAA
Organism: Bipalium vagum; assembly: GCA_037834085.1. Lineage (NCBI taxonomy): Eukaryota > Metazoa > Platyhelminthes > Tricladida > Geoplanidae > Bipalium > Bipalium vagum. Next base: position 5,825 of record JBBMKC010161831.1, on the reverse strand, counting down.
TGACGGATCTAATCTCAAATTTTAATTTTTTCGTTATCGATTTTACTATAATTATAAATTTAAATAAATGCATTGATATGTTTATTTAAACAAAACTTACAAATATAGTTTGATAGTAAAATATCATTGATATCAAATTTATAAAAACTGTTATAAAAATATTTATTTTGATAAAAGAAAATTGAACTTTAAAAGTCACGAAAACGTTTGATACAACCTTAATCTATTTTAAAGTTTCTGTATTATAATCCAAAACAAAAATTTAAACCAATATATAATTGTGAATTGAACATTAAATTAATTTAAGACCACAAATAAAAGTTTGAAATATAATAACATCCATAATTATAATTTTTATATTTTATATAAATAAAATGTTTTTCTTCCGAAAATTTAACAGATAAGATTAAACAAGAGTAAGATAAGAAATATTTAAGATAATGGTTTTTTTCTTTTTCAATATAAATTATGTATAAAAATAAAAGAAAATTCAAAAGAATTTTATTTAAACATAAAATTAGAAATAGTGAAAATAAATACAGTGGAATATTCTGATGGGACTTGAAAAATTTCTAAATTGAGATTTAAACAAATCTTTTAGATTAAATGAATGATAACATAAATTAAACGCAATTTATCTATAAATTATTTAAATTCATTTTCAAAAAATGTCTTTAATGAAAAAATTATATTATTATAAGAAAAACAAATTTTCTGATGTTTTTAAATATATATTGCGTTATAAATTTACATTTATATTGATTATTTAAACAAAAAATGTAAAAAAATATTTTTAGAATTTTAGAAACTTTATTTGATTTTGTATATGATAGTGAATCGAAGATTTACCGGAATGATGACAAATAAAAACAGAAATTAAAAAGTGATTATATGTATTCATTTCACTTCTCCCTAATGTAATACAACATTTTATTAAAATCAATTGATTATTTATATATAGCTTTGTTCAACGAATAGTCCACACTTTGAAAAAACCCACAAAATCAAAACATTTGTATTTTTATTAATAAGAAATAAATAATAATTTACATAAAAAGGTTTAAATAGGCTAATTTTTATATTTTAGTGGTATTTTGTTTGTAATAAAATTTATGGAGAAAATGTTCAGGGGAAATGATATAAGTAACTTCAATAGAGCTCTGATGAGCGATGACGCCTATAAAAAAATTCAATACAAAGCATGTTGTATTAATGCATTAATCGAATCAAAGGATTCATACACGAAATATTTATATGTTATGTAATACTTTTATTTTGGTGTTCCTTATATGTGCAATATTATGTATCACCTAATAATAATTTTTGGATCACGTTTTTTTTACCTTTCTGTGAAATCAAGTCTCTTTTTTGACTGATCTCAATTTTTTCATGCTGATAATAAAGAAATGAATATTAAATTAATAAACAGCACAGTGATGTGTGTTCAATTCGATGCAATTATGTTTTTAAGAGAAAACAATCTGTAATTACTACCAAGTTATTTATAATATATATAATATTAATGATTGTAGATAAATGTGATGGTTGTGGCAGGATATTCAAGGAATGTACATAAAAAAAGAAACACTGATTGTGTTTCATAGCGCTACTACGCGAAAAATTACATAAATTATAATAAATACTTTCCTATTAGAAGAAAATACTTTTTTGAGAAAATCAAAACACCTCTAACTAAATGTGTCCATTAAAAAAATGAAAAAAGCAACATTTATTTCATATCAATACATTAAAAAAGCACCATCTTATTTAATAACACTTTTCCACAGTCTTCCTTTTCATTTCTTTTTGATCTTCACTTAGTTAATTTCACTCTTTCTCATCAACTTTGCATTCTTGTCTTCGTTTGTTTTTCACCAACCTTCAGCAGCGCAGAAGACAACACATAGCATACTCATCATTCACAAATAAAAAGAAAACAAAGACAAAAAGGCTTAACTGAGTCCGGAATGGAGAATTCACAACTCCCTTAACACACAGTCCCTAAATATTCCGAAAATACTCTGTATCCTAAGTCATTAAATTAAAATCACATCACAGAAACTTTAAAGTAAAGACTTTATATATATATATATGAGTTTTCGAAGATATTTGATCAAGAAACTTCGAATCATGTTTTTATTTAATAAATTTGCAAATAGAAAATGATTTGTTTTTGTCATTTTTTGGTGATTCTAAAGATTGTCTTTGTTTTTCAAAAAATTATTTACTTCTTCTGTTTATTCAGAGGGTGGACAATTCAAAGTACCAAGGTGTATTTGCTTAAACAAATCATTTTAGAAAATGGAAACTGTCAAATTTAAATGCCACGTGAAGATGAAATTCTTAACCAAACTCGGGTGAGAAATATCGGATATAATCGAATTTTTGAAAAAAAATGTTTATCTAGATGACGAACCAAAGAAAGTAGCAGTTTATGAATAGATAATTTTAAGGGAGGCCTAGAGGACATAAAAGATGAACATTAAACCAGGCGACCATCAAAAGCAATGATTGAAGAAATTGTAGTTGTTGTTAAATTGATGATTGAAGAAAATAGGTAAATATCGGCCCAGGTTATAGTCAATTTTTTTAAACATATCATATGAATCATTTTCATTTTGGAGCATTGTTTGTAATTGTGCAAGCCTTCTCCCAGATGTGTGCAAAGAGCATGGAGCGAAAAACACAAAATGAAAAGACTCCGCTCTACTTTATAAATAGATTTGATGATGTTCCCGAGGTTTTAATAGCAGACTAGTAACTGACAATGAGACATGGATTTACCAATATGATCCAGAAAATAAAATTCAGTATACGCAATGATTAATATAAGGATCAAGTGGCCCAATCAAAAAAGAAGGTTATGGGTACTATTTTTTAGGATTTTTATTGTGTAATCATGGTTGAATTTCTATAACACCCAAGAAAAATTCTTTGTCAAATTTTGTTTCATCATGACTATGTGGCAGATTCAAGAATATCGTTTTTCAAATAAAAGTGTCAAAATTTTGATAGAAATGGTTTGGAAGTGTTGAGTTAGATTGTTCATATTGAAAAAAGAAGTTTTTTTATGTTATAATAATAATAACAACAACAATAATAATAATAATAATAATAATAAAAATGATAATAATAAAAATAAAAGTAAAATAAATAATAATAATATATATTAAATAATTATAAAAACTGAAAAATATATATTTTCCTTTTCGATTTAATTACTTCTATTTTTGGTTTTAAAGAAGAAACAATAATGCCAGTTTTAACTTTAATTTTGCAGTGGTTTCAGAATGGTTTAGTCTCAGAAAAGGGTTGTCATTCGGTCTGAGTACGTAATTCTTAATATAAATCAGACATAAGCTGGCTTAGAATGTACAGCACGACTTGATTTTGCTTTAATACCACATTAGGGTAATGATTTTTGTTTTAAGGTTTTTAATATTAACTATATTTAACTTGATGAGGACTATTCCTTGCCTGTGTTCATTTGATAATTATGTTAAAATTAAATAATAATTAATTCCATATTACTCTTGGAGTTTAATTAATTAATTAAATTTATTTAATTATTCATCACGGATAATTCAAAATTCTATAAGTTCTAATGGACTGGATCTGTAAAGCACCCTTACCATTTAAAATTATATTTTCCTTGATATTCAAATAATTTTATTTAAAAAATGTTGTTTCTGTCATAAGACTCATTTAAAGTCGAATTAGATATTTACTCTCGAGACACCCAAAAAAACAGGTGGAAATCGAACTCATAGGTCCATTAATATTTTCGTTATTCGGTATTATTAAGTTGAAAGCAATATCAGACGAAGTACCAATAAGGACGCTACGTTGTCTGTTTAATCAAAATGCTTTTTTCCATCATAATAAGAATTTGGTCCAAAATCGAAAAATGTTTATAAAAGAAAGCCAGATTACCACCTGTATTAGACCGGATCATCATTGTTGAATCAATCATGGGTTTTAGACTCTAAAATCGAGATGTCGACTGAAAAAAAGCTGTTAGTATTTTGTTCGGAAATTGAGGCTATTAAACACAAAATTTTAAGCTTCAAAATCTTTGCTGATTATGCTAATTTTTATGAAGCTCTTTTTTTATCTGAATCTTAATAAACCAAAAATTAGGATTTTTATGACATTTCTTTAAATAATACATAAACATGACGGAATATTTAGTCATTTTTCTGTGATTAATGTAATTATTAAAAAGTAACCTATTAACGTAAAGATATAGGTAACTTTAAACAAGTAATACGTTCGATACGGAATTGTCAAGACAAATTCCGACATTTTCAAAATTATATTAAAGGAAATTATCTGATCACTAATATTATTTTTGTTAAAGTTGATTAATTATCAATAAAATAGATTAATGAAATTTGAATCATTTAATATTAGTAATTGGTTCAGAATATGAACAAAGAAAATCAGTGTTGGAATTACTTCTCACCAAAATAAATAATTGAAAGGTTTGAGTATAACAAGATCCAGTTGTCAAAAAGAGATACTGAAGCAAAAGACATATATCTCCAATACCAAATGAAAATGTCACAATAAAATATGTGGTAGCATACAAAATGAAGAATCCTTGGTTAATATGAAAATTAAAATCGATGAAGAAATATAAAAATAAGCAATCTGGAAAAGAAAATGGACGTGATCAAGTCAATTGTGAGTGTAGCAATAAATAATGACTTATGTTAGATCATAAAGCTAGGAAAACACAAGGAAAGCGTTACGAAAATCTTCCCTACAATTGGTCTACTGATTTATGGCTACACTTGAGTTTTGATCGTAATCATCTCAATTATTACCTATGAATCTTAGTTGAATCACAAGTTAACTCAAAACTTCATAACACGAACAAGTTTTTACAGGATGCCGTCATGGAGATGATGACTAAATTGGATAGGGAGGAAGCCAAGTAAGCATGGAGCACATTTTGAGTCCAACTAAAGGCGGTTGTGAGCGCTAAAGATAATCACATCGAATAATTCTCAAATTTACATTCAGTTATTTCCTAAGTTTTATTTTAATAATGTTATTATGTTTATTAATAAGGATAATACATTTTTGGGTATTTAACATGATGATATTGTATATAAATAATAATTTATATATTTTACTTAGAATACTTACGATACTTAAAACTATAATATTGAACTCAAAAATTAAAACCACCAATTATTGAATAACACATCTAATTAATTATTGATATTACTTTAATTTTTACATGAGAATTAAATTCTGGATAATTTATTAAATTATTTTAATTTTAAAAATTAATTAAGTTTAATTAAATTATTTCAATTTTTAAAAAATATTTATTATTATTATTATTATTTTAACTTTCTTTATAAAAATCTGTTGATTAGTAACATGCTACTGCTTAAGATTACAAAAAACTTCTACTATTTATACATTTTTTCATAAAAATTTTAAATAAAAATAAAAATGATGAGACCATAAAAACTGGATTTTGTCTTAATATATTTAATGATCTGAAAATTAATTATCCCATTTGAATTGTATATTTCATTTGCTTCTAAATCTTCTTGAGACTTAAGGAAAATCACTCAAATCATGATAAAACACTTTCCCAGATGCCATTTAAAAGCATAAGAGGATAAATACAGGAGATTAGAATTATCGAAATAGGTTCAATTGTATAATCTGCTGTATTTTCCAAAAAAATCTTTTTAATTGATTTGTTTAAGAAACCACCAATCTGTTTTATAAGGAAAAATGAAAAAATGAAATATAATTAGAAATTATATTAGATAAAATTTAATTTTATAAATATTTTTTTT
>JBBMKC010161721.1:0-15527 GCA_037834085.1 Bipalium vagum | reverse complement strand
TATTATTATTATTATTATTATTATTATTATTATTATTATTATTATTATTATTATTATTATTATTATCATTATTTATTAATTATCTGTAGTTACATTGTGAGACTAAAACCATTCGTCCGTTTGATTGCTCAAAAGACATTTATAGATTTCCAAACCTCTTTGACTAGAGATTGTGAAAACCCTTATTGAAATTATAAAGGTCTTTTGTATCCATGTCTTCTCATATATCGACCAATGGTGTGTTGTTAAGGTCTAATCATCATAGATAAATCAAGTGGAGAAACATGGGGTTCGTTCGCGAAAAAGCATTAATTATTACAACTCGTATTGACAAAAGTGAAATCGTCTTAATGTTTCTTAATTATTTATTATGATTATAAATAATATAATCATAATAAATAATTTTTTAATGAAAATGAAATAAAATCTTAAATGTGAAATGTAAACGTAATTAAAGGTTGAACCATCTTTAAAGTTTTTTTAAAACATGTAAATAAAGAATGAAGTTGAAGATTAAAATTAAAGATCACATTAATGAATAAAGTTATAAAGTTCAGTAATTAATATTTCTCGGAAAATATGTAACTTGTTTAAATATTCGAAACGTAAATGGCGAATTTGATAAGAAGTAAAATGACGTATAAAAACGAGTTACTGAATGTTCTTTGAATGTCTGATGATATTGCAATCAAAATCAAGGAAATATTTGACAGTCAAATTTTAGCAATAGGCATAGATAGCCTTTCTTTAATTAACCCATTTGGGCACCAACATACGAAACATAATACTTACCAAAAGTCTTACTTGACTGAATGTTTAATTTCACTTAATATCAATTTTCTGAGAACCTGTTTTCACTTTTCCCTTTTACGAAGTATACAGGATTTTTTTTGTTCTGTTTTACTTTTTAAAAGACGAAAATCTATTTGTTCTTTTCTTTGATATTCTTTTGGCTCTTTGGTTTTATTCACCTTTTCGATTAGGTTTTGGGTGTTCACCAAACATCCTTGAACCTCCGAGGACATTTACGTTATAATATTATGTTTACTGGACGGATATTTCTGTATATTTCACTCAGTATTAATATATCTAGAGTAAAATACTTAGCGAAATTAGAAAGCATTCCAGTTATTGAATTTGCTTTACAGAGTTTTTAAGCTAATTTCAACCCATGTGGGACATAGAAATGAGAAGCTGTCTCTTGTAGATGGCGTTCCGTGAATAGTACAGAAGCGTTATATATGGAAATCTGACAAACAACTTACTGGCAGACAAATGTTTTATTTGATTTTATCATTGAAAAGCTTAGACACATTTTTACTTGCAAACCTGCACAGGTTCTCAATAACTATCAAAAATTTATTATCTTTATTATTGATTTTATTATTTTTACTTTTAAAATATAATTTCCTGGATACATTTAAAATTCATTTGTTTTTCTTCCTGAATTTGAATTTTTAAAATGTGTTTACAAAAGTTTTTTTAAGTTATTAGATTAATTTACGTAATTTTTAAATTAGATCATGCAATAGGTAATTTCGTATTTTGGTAATTTATTGATATATATATAATTTTATTAGAATAAATTAAATAAATATTTAAAAATCAATATCATTATATATTCACCAATAAATTGAAATAAGTCCAAATTTAATTTAAACATATTCTTGTGTTGTACTTTCGTACTACGATATCGTGGCATTATTCTAAATCTCAAATATAAGATCTTTTTAAATTGGAATTATTTCAATTTATGGAAATTATTGACATTTGATTCCTATGGATTTTATTTTCAAAATGAAATACTTAAAGGTAAATTTTATGTATTTTATTTTTATTATTTTATTTTAAAATTGTTGATAGGTGACGTTTTTATTTAATTTCTTCCCAACATTTATTTTTATATTAACTTCAATTATTATTAAAATTATCATTGTGATTAATTATTAATTTTATTTTATATTAATTAGATATATTATGTGAGTATTTAAACTGATTTCTAATTTCTAAATTTTATATTGTGCCTAATTTAAATTTTATTTTTTAATTTTTAATTTTTAATTTTTAATATTTATTTTAAAATAATTTTGATTTTTAATGGCACAATATATTAAATTATTAAGAATGGATTTTTTTAAAGTATTATTGTTTTAAAAAGCATTCAAAAATATATTGTTCAAACTATTACTGATTTTTTTGATATCGCAGCTAATACATATTAAATTTTCAAATAAAATTAATTCAAACTAAAATGACTAAAATGGTGTATGTTATAAATATCTCCTGATTTTTTCAATGATAATGTTTTGCTGATTTCATTTGAATTTATTGATTATTTTGAGTTCAACTTCTCTTTTTCTCCTGGACATACATATTAAAATAAATTGTATTCCAAGCACCTTTATTTATATTCTAGTTCTAAATATACTTTTTTGAAAAAGTAATAAAGTTATAATTAAAAAAATTTTTGATCACGAGTTTTCAAGATTTAAATAAATACAATAATAAATAATACATAACATGAAAATAATATTTTTATGGAAATATAATAATAAATTGAATTGTAATTTGAAAAACGAAAATTAGCCTAAAAATTGTTGTTCTTTTGTATTTACGAAATCTAAATTAGATCTTCCTTTAAATTAATTAATAAGACAGATTCCAATTCAAAAAAATATTTATTAACAAAATTATATAATCTCTAACTAACCTTTCGCTGAAGATTACTACCTTTTTTTAGTCATTCAATTTTTGCTGTTTTCGTTACATCCGGACCCCTGGAGATATACATATTCTTATTCTTAATGACCCTCATACTTGAAATAGGTTTTCTATAAATTCTGAGATTCTTTCCTGACTAAAACTTCTCCAATTTCAAATTCTTGAACGAGTTCGTTTACTTTCCCGACATTTTCAAGTTCCTTCTGGTTTGTCTGACAACTTCAGTATACTGATACTTGTGATCTTCTACACCGGCATGTAACTTAAAACTATTTTTAACGAGAAAACTTCGTAGATCTTTTTCTGGAGTATTAATACTAGTATGGTTGTCCTAAATCCATGGACGAAAAATATTTCGAATCAGTCAGCAGTCTACCATCAGCCGTCTTAAACATCAGTACATCCTTTACACTTCGATTTATATTCAAAGGCATTTGCTAGACCCCCAGACAAAATGTGAGAAAGAGTCAGCAATGTCTTGTAAACTTTTAACTTATTATATTATGTCCAAAACTTTGATTAAGAGGTTACACAGTAGAATGTTGAATAGTGCGAACCTCTCATCCACGTTTTGCTTAACTTCTGCTATATGGAAATTATTTTTAAACAAAAAACGTTTCCTTGAACCAATTCTCGCCACTTCTTTCGACGTAGTTTTCCTTTTTAAATTTTTCAATAATTTATCATCTTCTTTCAATACCAAAGATCATAAACACTGATTAAACTTAGATCCCTTATGTTAAGCCACTCGTCGATTTCTTTTATCGAACACGCTGTCTCTGACGAACTCCGTCTAAAGAATTTTCGGGTATTAAATTTAGTAACTCTTGAACTTGTTTTGGTACAGCATGCTTCTTTCCTTCTTCCTTTTCTTTTCGTACTGACACTAATATTTTCGTTGTTGTCGCCAGTTATATCTTCTTTCACATTAATTAATAAAACGGACTCAAGTTGAAAAAAGAATTTCTTTAAACAAAGTACTCTACGCTAACTATCTCAAGATCAAAATAAGAGATTATTAATTTACTCGTTCGTTATTGATTTTCAATTATTTCGGAAAATTAATAAAACTCTGATAATCTATATTAATAATATTTATTATTTTAATATTTACAAATATTAATATAATACCATTTTATTTATTTGCACGAATGTCACTAAATGATAGACGGAAGAATCGATATCTCAAATTTGCAATGGAATGTTCAAATGGCCCAAAAGACTAACAGTTTCATTATTGATCTTCATTGTTGAAATAATTATATTATAAATGATAATTTATTATTTAAATTATATTTGCTGCAATTTCTAATATTTAACAATTCAGAGAAAAACTTATTACATTTTTTCTGATTAAATTAATTATTGATTCCATTTACAAATATTTATTAAAGTAATATATTATATATTTATGTTTACCTAATATTTATATTACTTACTAAATAAAAAAACAAAATTGTAAAAAATTAGGCTCACTTTCAATGCATAAACCTAATATCTTACTAATAAATTAATTGTAATAATTTCTTAATAAATAAATTTTAAAGGTTGATGTTTAAAACAAACATTAAAATTAATATATAAATCTTAAATATCTTAAAATATTATTTGACAATTTCAAAAAATACTTTTATCCATTCTCAGAGGATTTAAAAATGGCACTGAAAATAAAATTTTAAAAATATTTTTTGTTTTAAATATGTTATTTTTTGTTTCAATGCATTTTTAGTATCAAAAAAAAATAATTTTATAAGCTATTTTTATAATTATTAGAAAAAAGTAATATAAAACTAGTGGAAAAAGAACATATAAAAAGTATTGAAAAATAAAAATAAAATTTTCTTTATTATTTAATTTTAATATGTATTATTGAATTTTTTATATATTTGTATTATAATTTTTTATTAATCTTTATTTTATAATGGTAAAATAATTATTTTACGTGTTTTATAATAAAAATTTCATTCTATTATTTTTATATATGAAAAAATTAAATTTAAAATAATTATATTCATTCAATTTCTTACTTCAACAGCTCTAATTAAAACAAACATAATCAAAGAATATAATTTTACTTATTGTTTTATTTATATAATTAGCTCTGTTGATCTTTATAATTTTCCAATTTTCTAAAGTTTATATTTTTAATTGAAAGTGGTCGGATTTTTTTGAAAGAATATTAGTAAAATATAATATAGTAATATAAACAATAAATTATATATTGTTACATTGCTGAACGAATTAGATTTTAAATTAAAATTACCTAAGTTGGTATAAAATGGTATTAAATCAATAAATAAAGAAATATTCTCATAATTGAATAATCAGATATAAATAAAATATAAAATATAAATAAAAAATTATAATTAAATAATAAGATTATAATTTTAATAATTTAATTATTAATTAATAATTTTGATTAATAATTTTATTTTATTTTTTATTTATTTTTCTATTTTATTTTTTATTTTATTATTCATTATATTATTATTCATATATTCATTATTATATTTTCATTATTTATCTTTTTTTATTTCAATTATAATTTATAACTTAATTTAGTGTTTAAATAATTAAATATTTTTTTATTTAATATTTTTTATGTATTCATTAATAATTAATTTATCTTACTCAACTTCTAAAATGAGGATACCCAATAATTATTGTCGTACCAGTATAACGACATCACTATTTCAATTAAAATGTAAAATCGAGGGTCAATCTTAGTAGATTTGACATTTAATATTTTAAGCTGAGATAATAGGACACTGAAGTTCAATGTTACCTAAAACGCCTGGTTTTAAGTGCTTCGAGAATTGTTATTTCTTTACCATGAAGAATTCTCCAATGATGCTTCAGTCAAGTATGAAATACTGTATTAACCCAATTTTAAAATTTCTTTAGTTAAATCTATCTTCAAGATACTATTGGTATCCCACAAGACGTTCCCATGTTATGTGTAGGATACAAAATTTTGAGACCCAAGACGTTGGATGGCTTCTCACTTTTGAAAATCAATTTCCTTGACTCTCTTTTCTAGGAATTAAAAATTGAGACTCAATGGTCTCTCATATATAGGTAAGCAATTTTTACTGCACTAAAAAGACAAAAAATTTTTTCATAGGCCATTTTATGTCCATAAAATTTATATTTATTAAAATAGAAATAATTTGAAGTTTATTTCTTCAGGACACAGTAGATCTGCATGGATCTTTCAAGATAATTCAGCTAAGTTCTTCAGCTTTAGTATAACTTTGCTTCAGCCCAGCTTTGTCGATATCGGGGAATATCACAATTCTAAATCTTTGCCGAGTATTCAATATTTGATGCTGCAAATTCCTTGAGATATTGACCAATTTTTGACCTCCGGACACCGATTTTGTCCAATACATCAACTGTTTTTGGCGATAATGTTCCTAGAGAACCAATTATGCATGTATGCAGTACAACTTTATAATCTGGCTTCAACACTTGAAGTCGATTACAAAGATCTGCGTATTTAGCTAAATTGTCGTCATCTGAATTCCTGAAAATTTTCAGGATATCCATCGGTCATTTGATATCAATGAGAAAAATCAATTTTTTCTCAACATGTGTGATCAAATGATCAACACGTTGCAATATCATCTACATAAGCCAAAACTCTTATTGCAGAAGTTCCAATCAAACAGATGTCACAGAGACAGCTTACAGCTTCAAGAACCGGATTTACTGCAATTTCGAAAAGTAAAATAGAAAGTAGACAGCCTTGTCTCACACCTCTTCGAATTGGCAGATTATTCGTTGTCAAAGGCCCACAGCTGTAAAATGTACTGATATTATTATAAAATAATTCCAATATTTTTACGAAGCTGTTGCCAACCCCTATATATCGAAAATGTAACCACAGATATTGGTGTGGAACACTCGGAAAGGCATCTCTGATGTCGAGCCAAACGATGGAAATTGGGCAACTTTTTGAATATTTAATGTGCTCCAAAACTGCAGTTAGAACTGCATTATGCTCGACATATCCCTCATATTCATTGCCACCTTTTGAGAAAAATGAAGAAGATTGTTCTCCCTGACCCAGATATTTAATCTGTTACAGAGAATCTCAGTGAAAATCTTGTAGGAAGTACAGAGAAGAGCAATTGGTCTCAAGCTTGACACCAGATGATAATTATCACTTTTGCCAGGTTTCGTAATTAAAGATGTTTTAAACAAAGTCCAAGGAGAAGGAATTTTGCCGGATACCATTATTTTATTAAACAAGAAGCATAAAATGTCTCCATCAGGATCCAGATATTTCAAGTTACTGTATGTGATGCCATCACATCCAGAAGTTGTGTTACCTACTTTTTCCAATGCCATACATACTTCAGCAGCTAAATCAAATCAAGGTATAGTTTGGTCGAGGAAGACTTACAAAATTCGTTGAAAACCCAAGTTCTGTTTTGCGGTAAAGAGTGAGTAAAGTGTTCAATAATGTCTATCTTTTTTAGTGTGTATTTCTTTATTTTTATTAAAATTAGATCATATAGCAAATTTATTCACTTTCTCTTTGAACATTTTTGACCCAAGATATGGTTTATGACGTAATACAGAAGGTTGAGAAGGAAAGAGACTGACAATTTTATCCATGATACGGTCAACGTGATAATCGTTTTCGATTATTTCTATTAAAAGTACCTTAGCCCTACTTTTCCTGTCTTTTCTGCTGAGCTTTTTCTCATTGATTGAAGGTGGAGAAAGAAAAAATTTAGGGGTTTCATGACAAAGTAAATCAGATGAAGATAAATTTTTCCCCGAATGGACTAGGAGTTAAAACCAGCCAGGTCTATACCAATTGAATAGTTCTCAATTATTCCGCAAAAGATCAAATTTGAGTAGAGACCTGAGTCACGTGTTTCGTGTGGAGGGCTCTCACTCAACTCAAAGCAATCAATATTTCCCCATATTTCAAAAAAACTCTCTCAAAGTACCCGCTATGGAATATGCAATTTCGGAGCTGTGGGAAAATGTCGGATTGAAAACAAAAGAAAACTTTTTTTCAAAATCTAAAACCAGAAGACGTTTTCGAGAGTTTGGGGACTGAAAGATGAGAAATATTACAGAAATATTGTTTACCATATTCAGATCAAGATAATCGGTACGTCCATAAAAATTGCTGCTGATACAGTGCAATTGAGGAAGATATACTTTTCACCCAACCGAAGGCTATCGAAAAAATTCTTGATGTGCCTATTATTTAATAAAAAGTTAACATTTCTCGTAATTATTTTATTGGAGTTTACTGCAGGTCATTTTTTCTGTGACAGAATGGTATTTGCGAGTAATTTTCCGAGTTTCAGCAATGTTAAGATTAAGTAAAAAGCTGCCATTTTTCTGAGCACAGAAGCCACCAAAATATGCTAACTTAACATTTTTGTTTTGCAACTCCATAACTGGAAATCCCATTTGCTCTAGAATCAGTCCTTTCCATACATATAGTCTTTCAAATAGCTCTGTTTTACGATTATTTTTAAAAATATCTTTCAATTTTTAGAAATTGTTCTACTAATTTCCACAGGTCTTCCACTTTTGACTTCATTGAAAACACTTATTCAAGCAGATAAAAATTCTCGGACTCTCGTTATAAAATATCATCTAAGATGGAGCTTTTTTACCATAAACCTCTTGAAGTTGCTTAATAATCTTCTTATTACCATATCTTTTGGGATGTAAAGATGTACAGATCATACTACGAAATTATACATTTTCGACATTTTTTTTTGAATTAATAATCTAATTTAGTGCAACAAAAACTAGTATATTCAATTTATTTACTGATTTTAAAAATAATATTTTTTCTATTTCTATTTTTTTATTTTTAGTAAATTTATTGTGTTAATCAATAAAAAATTAAGTGCATTAATATTGATTTTTATTTCATAATTTATGAAACAATTTTAAATTAAAAAAAATTAAAGTATCAAATTGCAATTGATCCGAAAATTGAGATTTGAAGTCTTCCCTGATCAGATAACATTTCACAATATATAAAAACATTTATTTTTATTTCTCTAAATCTTTGAAGCCATAGAAAGACAGAACTTAAAATGAAAATTTTAAAAATATTGCAACATTTCATATTTATAAAATTATGTAAAAATAAAAAAATTATGGAATTATTTTTATTATCTATTTATAATATCTTTTTCCACCTCTAATACTCTCATTTTTAATAGTATTTTAAAGTTAATATTCTATAAATGAGTTTAAGTTTAAAATGAAGAAAGTAACAAAAACCAAATTTGATGATATTAAGATATTATCAAATCATTTCGATCTGGTCTACATCGTTTCAAAGAAATACAAATCTAATAACAAATATAATCTGTGACAAATTAACAGGTTATTGTTTTCAACATTGTCTATTAGATATTGTTATGATGTAGAAAAGATTAATTGAACGTAACAAATATTATTAGAGTTTTTAAAAGTGATATCCCTATATTTAATATTTAAACAAGTACTATATTTATAAAAAAAATTGACCATCATTTTTAATTGACCCAGTTTAAAATTATGCAATCAGGCGTAGCGGATCAATTAGCAATCTTGTAATTTAAAATTAAACAATAAAAACCATAAAAATATTTTTAACAGTATATCTTAGAAAACTTTCATTTATCTATCTTTACTATTTACAGTTAGTTTGAGCATCATTATTGTATTTAAATTAATATTTAATAGATTTGACAAAATTAAAACTACGCTTAGTTTATAATTTTTAAATTACACTTAACCGATTTTATTTCATAAAATAGGTAATCTGGTTTTATTATGGAATGGATTAAGCATATCTATTATTATATAAAAATTAATATGTAGTTATTAATAATAAATTTATTCAATATATTTTTTAAAAATAGTATTAACACACTAAATTTCATTAGATAATATCATATACTCACCTATATAAATTGCTTTTCAATTTACGAGTACGCCATCATCCACACAAATTATTTGGCGACAGCATCTGTTTACCTTATCTATTGAATGAAAATATCTAAGAACTGGTGTCTTTGGAATACCGAGTTCTTAAAATAATCTTCGAGTGCCGGTAGCTTCAACTGCGTTGCATATACATCCGAAATTCTTGGTTATCGGCCTGCCTGGTCGTTCTTGATCTTGAAGGTGTTCCTGGCCTTGATTAAATTTTTTGAAACAGTTTGGGGCCATACGAATTGAAACAAAGTTCTCATTCTCAACTTTAATTATCTTTTGGACGCTTGTGTAGCTTCGAAATGTTGTTTCTAATAATATCTTAAAAATACTCTAATTTACAATGTATATTTATACATATTTCTTCTAAACAAATTTACGTCTGATAAAAGAAGTTTTTATCTTCAAAATGATATATAATTGTATAGGTTTAAATATTTATATCAATTACAAAATTAATTTTAAATAGTAAAACAAAAATACGAAAAGACTTATGGACCACCTCAATATTGTACATACGAGTTCAGGATGCAATTTTTTTCCTATCCCAATTCCAGATAAGGACTAACGTTTAATATTTATATTATTTCTGAACATCGGTTTATCATACTTGAATAAATTAGACATGTATAAATTATTTGATATTTACTTTTGTCTTTCAAGATATTTCCATAAATATAACTAAACCGATTATGATAATATTAATAGACAGTATAGATATTTTATTTATCATTTTTCCTTGTTTATGAGTTAATTATATTCAGTTATGCCAATTTTAACATCTTTTTATATTTTTCTTTAATTATTTTTTAAATTATTTTAATTTCATAAGTGCTCATCGAACATTACGGTAATTGCATCGTTTTTTGTCATAAAATGATTTATCCTTTTTCCCATTTCATGAGAGAAGGAGCATTTAATTTATTCTTCTTTTGATTGTTGAGGAGATAGGAAAATTAAAGACAGTCATCCCTTTCCAGGACATGGTAAATTAATTTTTGGATAATAATGTGTAAAATTATATATTGTTAACAGTTACTTGAATCATCTTGTATTTATGTACAATAAAAATAAATAGATAATAATTTAAATATTTAATATCCACAAACCATAACAACTTATTTCTTCGATAAATTTTTGATAAATTAAATTTTATCCCAATGTTTTCTCATCAAAAAACAATTTTTGTTTTATTGTGTTTAAGGTGTACCGAGGTTTCGTAAAAGCAATCCAAGTCAACTTTAAGTTCATGGTCCTCGAATTGAGTTGGCCGTGAAATTTTTAAAATTTAATTTATCAATATTTTTAGAATATTTTATTGTATGTATTGTGTGGCAATATCTGAATCAATATTTTTGTTTTATTTATAAAACATTAGTGAGACATTTAAATTAAATTTATCTTATGTATTAATCCCTTTTTTAGTTTTATTTATTTGATTATTACAAATGCATAGAGTAATGTCTGATAATATTGGCCAAAAGAGAGATGCGTTAAACACATTGAATTCATTGAAAAACAATTTGTCGGAAATATCACGTACTTGAAAAATAGATTAGAAAAATTTAAGATAGAAAAACGAAGATGTTATTATGAATTCAAAAGTTAAGAAAAGCAGGTGCTGGTCAAAGACCTTTCTGGCCAGATCTGGAAGAAAAGTTGATAAGTGGACCAAAAGAATTTACTTAGAATGGATACCGTAGAAAATGTGAAAATAATGAGAGACCCACAAACAGTTTGAAAATCTCGATCGATTTTGGTCAGAGGTAATGTACCCAACGAGTCTACAGTTCGAAGACTAATGTATATATCAGGAAACTGGATCAGTTGCAAATCTCATGAAGTCAGGGAGGAAATGTTCCAGTCGGACAGAAGTCGTTGCTGTGGAAAAAAATGTGAATGCGAATCCTGCAAATTCGATTTGCCGGCGATGCCAAGAAATGCATAATTCAGCAACTTCGTTACATCGAATTTTAAATGAAGATCTGCATATGCATGCTTACATGATCCAGCTCAGGCAAAAGATTAAATCGTTAGATCATAAGAAGCGGATGAAATATGCTGGATGGGTTTCACAAAGAAAATCATTTTCAGTGATGAGGCCCACTTTCATTTGAGTGGACTTGTTAACAGAAAGAACTGTCGAAGTTGGGGACAAGAAAATATAATTGACACTTACTCAAAGGATTAGAATTCCCGTGAATTAATAAAAAATATTTTTTCCATTTTAATAAAAAGAATTTTATAATATTGTCGATATTATTCACAATAACTGTTGCACCATGTATTCATTTTCCATATTATATAATTTAAGTGTAATCAAGAAAATTTTAAATATATTTTCCTGATATTATTTTATTTATTTATAATTTTCATTATTTAAGAATATTAATATCCATAAATATATAAAAGCAAAAATTTTAATAATTCCTACGCTACTTTTAAGATAATTATTGATTTTCATAATTGAAATTATATTTCATTTATTATTTATAATTATGTCTATTTCAGCATGAATGAACTCTTGAATTTAAATAATAACTTTTCCCAAAATATTACTATTATTATTATTATTATTATTATTGGAAATTTCATAAATTTGACATTTTTATAGATTTTTTTAGTGTAAATTATAAAACAATTATTCTCAGAGTCCGATAATATATGTTCAATATATATTTACTTTATTTAATTTCCCATAATTAAATAAAAGAAAATTTAAGCTTAAAATTGGTAATTTTTCGTCCTTATCATAAAATTATCATATTTGAATATATTTTTAAATATAAAAGAATGAATTCTAGCTCTATTTTATATAAGCATAATTATTATTAATAATTTGAGACGGGTTTTAATAATATAATATAATATAATATATTATAGAAAGTTTATTGGACCTCTTAATTTGGAACGTCTTTTATGAATATGTTACATAAGTGAAAAAAATGAATATTTCTCAGTGATCAAAAGCTAATCGAAAAATTATTAAATAATTTCCATGTTAAAAAGATAAAGAAATCTTTGAGGATATTGAAAATTCTATATATTCCATAAAAAAAACTTAAGCCAAGTCGAATAAACTAAATATCAGAAAAATTAAAAGTAAGAAAAGCCTGAACTATCAAAAGATGAATCTATAAAAACATCATAAGAAATAATTATTTATTTACATCGATAAAATTGGTTTGAAGGATCATTCGAGCTTATTTATTATATAATAGATTATCCGATAAAGAAATAGATCAAACGTAATTCGAAATTCAAGATTTTGATTTGAATTTTAAAAATTTTATTCAACTGAAAATTAGATAAGTTTTGGTGAACCAGTTAGAATCAAGTAATTATTTATTTTGTTACCTAGTATATTCTCTTTTTGTGCTCTCCACGTCAAGTAGGACAAAGAACTGCAATTTTACTGAGACCTTTTATGAGTAAGATAGCAAAAGTCGACCTGTCTTTTTTTATCTCCTCTATAATCTGGATTGTCCATTATATTAGCTGTGTGAAAATGTCAATTGTAAATTTGATAGATTTTATTTTTGTAAAATATCATTCATATGGGTTTAAAATATATATTTTTCATTTCATTCTTTTGTTAACATTGAATTATTATTTCTAAATTCGATTCACAGTTTGAGTATTTATTGATTCAGTGTTTTATATTTGAAATTTTTAATTTACTTTAAATATTGATTTTAATATTTTGTTTCCTCCAAGCGTGTTAAGTTGCCTATCTTTCTCAAATCTCCTTTTTATGAACTTAAAGTTTTCTCTAAGTAACAAAATAATCATTTCATAACTGAAACATAAAATATATATTAACATACATTTAAAAAGTGAAACGATTTCATTTCAAATGGAAATAAAACATCCTTCTCTTTATCCAGTAAGGCATTATTCCAATTTCTCTAAAGAATGGAAATATTCGGAAAAGTAAAATTATAATTTATACTAATTAGTATTTAATTTTCTGCAATGTGGGGGATTTCTTCTTTCTGTCTGTTCTCATTATTTTCACAAGTAAAATTATAATAGTCCAAATATGCTGAGCTATTGGATATTGGGAAATATTCAGTCTATCTGGAAATCAAATAAAATCCTCTAAATTATCACAAATTGTCTGAGAAAAGTTGGCTTAGAGTATTAAGAGGATTAAAAAATTCCAGGTGGTGTTATTCCTCGTCGGCGAGAGAGGGGTTTTTACTCAACTAACTTCACCACAAGGGTCAGGAATGGAAAATTTGTTTAATATTCTTATAATATTATTTAATTTTTTAAAATTTAAAGAAATTTTTTTTCAAAATAATGAAAAATAATTTTGTTCTTCAAATTATTTTAATCATAATTACTTTAATTTTTTATATTATAATATTAATAATATAATTTTAATTTTTTCAATTAATTTTTTTCATTAAATTTATTTCTATTTAAGTGAAAAAACTTTTGCATTTACCAATCGGCAATGTGATATTAGTTTGGTGCATGTGAAATGTCGTTTTTATAAAATTCTTAGCTATCAAAAATAAGTGAGAAATTGGGTTTATACAATCTTTAATTTATCAAAATAAGCTCTATCCGCATCGGCACACACATGTCAGCGCTTTTTTAGTGAGTATATTCCAGATGAGAAGAAATCTTGGGTTTTGAAATCAAAGAATTTGTAGAATCGTATTTTTTCAGATTATGAATAGATGGAAATCAGATGGGGCTAAGTGGGGTAAATATGGAGATGATAAAGAAGTTCATAATTCAAATCGAAATGTTTCGGAATATTTTTCACCAAGATATGAGGTCTGGAGTTATCTTACAACAGAATAGATCCCTTAAGCTTTGTATGCATTTTGTTCAAGTAATGGCAGTAAGTATCTGAATTCACTGTTTCCCCAGTATGCTAATATAAACAAATAATAATATCGCGAACACCCCACCAAAATGATATCAAGAGCTTCTTTTATGGATAGAAAGTTATGGAACAGATTTTGGGAGTTCATATTTGTCAAGCCATTGGTATGAACTTTTTCGATTGTCGTAAGAAATCAATTTTTCAACTCACGTGACTAATCTGGTAAGAAAAGGATCCTTAAACATGGTTCCAAACGATTTATCATATGTTTAAAGTCAGCTCTTGAGATATCCATTTTTTCAACTTTCTGACTTTACCAATCAAATGAAGACAGTTGATGAAAACGTTGAACAAAGTTCCAAACACATTTTTCGGATTTCTTTCACTGAAATGGAACGAGGAAATCATTTAATTAGAAAATGCCATTTTTAAAAAAAATATTGATCTCCTGACAGCTTTACTATAATTTTTATTTGATGAAACTTTTGGCCTTGATTTAAACGAATTAAAATAAAATGTCTATATTTTCAATAAAGCGATTCCTGATTTTATATTTCGTAAAAAAAGACTGAAATAATCACAAAGATATATATGTATATATGTATCTGTACGGAATATATTAAAGAAAATTGTGTTCAGACTAGAGTGAATCCTTCTGTATGACTTATTGCTACTACTAATTTACTCTTCAAGATCTTTTTTGAAGTGTACTTGGGCAGATCAAGTAGGTTGTAGCAAGTATGGGCAACGGGAAAATACTCATCCCCACCATTTGTTGGTTGAATAACAATCTAAATATTGATCAAAACAGTTTTCTATCAATTTTCCTTGAATTATTTAATATAAAAGATTAGAAAGTAAATCATTTTTAATTATAAACTGAATTCTTTTGAAATAATAATAAAAATAATAATAAAAATAATAATAAAAATAATAATAAAAATAAAAATAATAATAATAATAATAATAATAATAATAATAATAATAATAATAA
>JBBMKC010161611.1:0-15528 GCA_037834085.1 Bipalium vagum | reverse complement strand
TAATAATAATAATAATAATAATAATAATAATAATAATAATAATAATAATAATAATAATCATAATCATAATAATTAATGATTAATGATTAATGATTTATACTTGTGATAGAAATAAACAATATTACAAGTAATAAGACGAAAGCCCACTTTAAAAAAACCCAAAAATAAGTAAAGTTTTTAAGATAATTTTTTCAAAGATAATTATGGTTGTTTAATTGTTATGTTGATAAAAACAATTTTAGGAATGATCAGGATAACTCAAGCGCAATCCTCATATTTAAAAACCACACCAAAAAATATATAGAGAAGGATTTTCAGTGTTAAAGCAACAAGAAAGAAGATAAATGTTACTAGAACCAAAGGATTATTAAACCATCATTAGAACATTCATAAGGATTTCAGATATACTATGAATTTTTCTTGGGGATTGTGTTCGGGTTCCCCATCAGAGGGTTATCTCTGAACAACTGCAGGTCATCAGTTGATTGTTCGAGAATCTCGACAGGGCTTATCTTATAAGGTTTTTTCTTACTTATTTATCATTTTTTTAATTTTCTTTTATTAATTTAATTATTGATTAATTGATATTTAATTTTTTGATTATTATCCTTTGATTATTAAATTCAATTGTTGTGTTTGGATAACATTTGATTGTTAAATGATTGTTTGATTAGTATCACATTTATGCTCGTACCTATTTGACAATTTGGTGGTTGCTATCATTGTTATTCTGACTCTTTTGACAAATTGATAAAGTTTTGTTATCTTGCGAGTACCATTTGTATCAGTGTAAAGTAATAATAACGTGATATAAATACACGTTATTGCTTTACTGTTTGTTATAAATTGAACCGCCTAATAGAACCGGAGTCACCTAAATTTTGAGATATCAGATATTGGAACAGAATTAATCCATAGTAATGCCAAAATGTCATACAAAACTTCTGTAAAAGAATGAGTGTTTGGCGTGTAACAACAGAAGGCCACTTTCATGGCATTATTTTTCATTTTGAAATCGGAGTCTGCGTACTATCAATCCACTAATAAATATATTACCGCTTTTTATAAGTTTTGCTTGGGGTATTGGAATTATAAAATGTAACCTGAAATTGGAACACCCTGTAATTAACTATTCTCCCTCGAGATAGAGCCTCGATATAGAGGTCTCAAATATATTTAAGTTTCCGGAAGTGACATCCGATAGAGTCATACAGACGAAGCTTGGTTGCTGTCAGCATTGGTTTGACATAAAAGAACAAATGGCCGTGGAGAAATTGGAACACATAAGTGACAAATATTCTGTGTTATAAATCTATGTAAAATGTACTTAAATGAAAAAAGAGCTCCTCAAACTGAGTCTCGCCATCGATTTATTGAGTCTCATAAGTAATGGCGTTATCATAGTGAAGAACGACTGCATGTCTTGAGGTACATGCACTATTGCCTAGGAATAAAAAATTATTATAACCATGAGAACTAATACTAATATATTATTAATAACATTCCGACTTGTGAAGAACATTAAAGATTATTTACGTTGTTTTAATCACCGTGCTGCTTCATTTGTCCTTTTAAAATTTCTAAACTTGTGACAATGAAAAGGAAGGGGATCCACCTAAGAATATCCCAGACCTTTGAGCTGATCCTCATTAAAGAATTCGTGACCAAAAATAGAACAGCCTGTAATCCCGATAATACCTTTGAAGAATCTCTTTGATTTTCAATTAAAAAAATAATCACAAAAACCACGGGATTTATTTTCACAATTAATAATAAAAACGAATATTTTCTCCACGGATATTTTAATCCTTAATTCGACGATTTGTTTTAATTGTCTTCATCAATCCATCAACAATATTTTCCTTTTCAAATTGCTTTTTCGTTTTAAACAATTTTATTTTTCAACGATTTTCATTGGCTGATTATTAGCTTTATTACTATTGGCTGTTAAAAGCATAAAAACCGGAATCAAATGGTGAATGAAGATTTACTTTCAATGCTTTTTTTCGGAACTATCATCATTTTCCATTTATCGGTTGGAATTCATTCCATTAAAGTCCTTTATGAATCTCAGTCTTCGTCTTGTTATTCCAACGGCAAGCCGACCCAGTGTCAGCCGTCTTTTACCAATGTCATTGAAGAAGTGGAGGTTGAAGCTACAAGTACCTGTGGAATAAATGGACCAGAGCAGATCTGTCGCAGCTGGTATGATCGGACGACGTCTCAAGCCAGACAATACTGCAGCATATGTGATGCTCAGCATCGATCATATCCTCCGATGCATCTAACAGATCGACACATTCCAAACAATCAAACTTGCTGGTTCTCTGGTCCGTTGCAAGAACAAGCCGGCCAAAACGAGGTCAACATAACCGTTTCTTTGAAGAAAAGCTTCGAGGTCTACTACATTGCCCTCCAGATCTGTGGCACTCTTCCTGACTCGATTGCCATTTATAAAAGTTTGGACTTCGGACTTTCCTGGAAACCGTGGCAATTTTTTTCCCAAGACTGTTACCGGGCATTTAAGATGCCCACGACAAGCGAACAAAACTCCCAAATAACAATAGCAAACATCCAAGAAGTGCTCTGTATAGAACTCAAGGCTCCGGACCGTTATAACGATTTGGGACAAGCCGAAAGTGTGTTACCGTTCAGTACAACTATTGGTCGACCATCAATGCACCCTTGGAGCCAGGGGTTGATCGAATGGATGACGATGACAAACCTGAAGATCAGCTTAATGAGATTTCCGCCCGTTAAGTCGACACCTGACGGATTTAAAGAAATGTTCTATCACAGTGACACGCTTTTGCACATTCCTTCCAATCTGGTCAACATGAAAAATGACCCCATAGTCCATTTCGGTCTGTCCGATCTGGCGGTAGGGGGTCGATGCAAATGCAACGGTCACGCCAGTCGCTGTTTGTTGGATGACAACAACGAGATTCGATGTGACTGCCAACACAATACGGAAGGCCAGGACTGCGAGAAATGTAAGCCCAACTATCTTGATCGACCCTGGGACAGAGCCACGCGGCTCAATGCCAATGTTTGCAAATGTAAGTGACTTTTGAGAATTGCAGTTGTCCTTGGTAACAATGACACAAATGGCCTTACCTTCACTACATTTTTCAGTATGCCAATGTTACAACCATACTGATAAGTGCATGTTCAGCATGAGTATGTTTAAGCAGACTCGCGGTCAGCATGGAGGGGTCTGTCTGGACTGTCAGCACAATACGGATGGTCATGGTTGCAACGAGTGCGCGGCTTTCCACTACCGAGATCACACGAAACCGATATCGCATACCCAAGCATGCAAACGTTAGATTTTCTAAATATATTTTTATGATCACTCTCACTCCAACGTTGCGTAGGAGAAGTCATCATGGTCCCCAGGTGGCGCTTCCTCCTTCTTATCGATTTGTTTATTCTTCCAGCAAGTGACATGCTCTTTGACAGCGCATGTTGTAAGGTGCACATTTTAGATAATGTTTAAAAGAGATTAGTGGAAGGGTTTTTGACCTCAAGATCCTTGGGTTGAGTTCCGTCTTTCTCATCTCTCTAAAGATCATAAAGAACTTTATCCACATCTCAATCAAAACCCTTAAGAGTACTTAAGACTTTGACATGACTTTAAGTGGGATGACTGAAACGGCTTATTAATAATTCTCCTCATCTTAATTCCGAGCATGAATCCATAACCTTTGACTTCACCAATGAATTAAAAGCTGAGATGCTGAACGACTTTTATTAGTCTAAAGTAATAAAGAATCATAAGCACTTGTGACACGATAACACAATTGTGCATTGTTTGAGTGTGATAAGAAACTGGACGGTCACAGAACTTCTTAATGATTGGATTGGGAATATGGTCTAATTGAACTGCCGTGCCGCTTCGTGTGTCCAATCCCTTCGACAGGATTTGGGGACCAATGTGGGCAGAAATAAATGTTTTCAATCGATGAGGTTCAGGAGCTAATAAAGACAAGGTGTCAGAGAGGAAGTTAAAATGTTCTTTAAAAGGGCTACGATCGCTCACAATATTATTTATATCATATTATATATTATATTATATTATTATTTATTTTATTTTTGACAGAAAAAATCGATAATTGGTCTTGATTATCGACTAATTTTATTAATCGATTATTATTTTTTATTTATTATTAATATTAATATTTATTATTATTATTATTATTATTATTATTATTAATCATTATTATTGTGAGAATGAAGAGCAAATTGATCAAGTCACCCATTCAGTCCGTCCCTTCTTGTCCCAGTGCGAAAGGGAAGGCTTTCCCGCTGCAAAGTTAATTGTAATTTTAGCCAAACATCGTTCCAGAACTGTTCATTCGAACAATTGGCAAAAATAATTACACCTTTCCCATTGCAAGAGTATTGGAAATCGATAGGAAAATCCGAGCCTCGTTTCAAGATGAAATTAAAGTTAATGTAAAATTGAAATTTACACTTGAAATGGAAAAGAAATTGTAAATTTTCCGCGGCGGAGATTGCCATCGTTTTGTGGCCGGAAAACTCAATGATAATTATCACAGGAGAATGGGCGGACGGCCTCCCTAAACGGCGGCAAGCCGGCGCAGAACGGGCGAGATGCCGCGGAGACTGTGACAGTGTCGTGCTGGACAGGCCTGACGAGTGCGCATTAGGCGGCCCGGTGGTTTTATTCATTGAGTGAATTGTGACTGGCAAATTTGATTAGATCAAACACTGGTTCCAAATAATGTCTTGAAATCGGTTGAATCGTTCCATTTTGGCGATATCACAATGCCGTTGCCCAGGTTTGGGATGTGCGAGCGACACGACGAGGAAGTCGGGTCACCGTCGAGATAGGGAGCGAGCGGGAGGAGGGAGAGCGCGCGAGAGCGAAAGAGGAGCACAGACCGAGAGGAGCTGACGGTTTGTGATGTCGAAACGTTTCTAGGTTTTATGTCAGGGAAGGCAAGAGCTGAGAAATTCACAATGATAGATTCAGTCTGTTAATTAATTCCTGATGCAAATTAATTCCTCCAGCATCTCACCAGGGGAAATGGCAAAAGTACACGTTGCCCTAATGAAACCCTCTCTTCTTACTTACAGTTTAAAGTAGATAAATATCGCTAAATGGAGCAAAATATTCACTTCATCCCTCGTTATTGTATTACGGAGAAAAATTGTTTGTTTAAATGAAGAGTAGTTTTATGATGCGTTTATTAAAACAAATAAAAGTGTTTAATTTTAATAAAGGACAAATTTTATTTAAATAATATTAAAAAATATTTATTTATTTATTAAATAATAATAATAAAATTATTTATTAATAATATATTGATTATATATAATATTTTTATTAACTTAAAAATTTTTTATATTGAGAATGTTTTATTAACATTGATTAAAACAAATTTAATTAATTTTAATAACGGACAATTTTTGTTTAAATAATATTTTTAAATATATGTATATTTATTTATTTTAAATATAATTAAATATTATCTTATTATTAATTATTATTACAATAAACAATATTTTTATTAACTTAAAAATATTTTTAAAGATTGTTGATTAAAACAAATAAAATTATGTAATTTTAATATCGGACAAATTTTGTTGAAAAAAATATTTATTTATTTATTTATAAAATAATAATAATAATAAAATTATTTATAAATAATATATTATTTATATATAATATTGTTATTAACTTAAAAATATTTTTAATAAAATAATATAATTATATTAAGTGTCTTTGATTTATAATTGTTATTATTATTTTTATTTATTTATTTATGACCAATATAAACAAGATATTCCTCATCTCCCAGAAAATGTTATTAAAGTGTTCCGAAGCTTTAAATTCGAATAAAAATGTTCTCGAGAGATCCTCACCGGGGTCTTTACAAAGGTTCAAGATCAGGTAGATTGTACCTTTTTGGTCTAATAGTTCCCCAGGGTAAAGACTTTCCAAGGACTTTAAATCAGTTTCCATGGATAGTTTTAAAGGAGCATTTGCAATCTCTGTGTACTTTAATTCGAGCGATTTGGTTTCAGTACAAGAACGGAGAGAAAGCTCTTGTCTCTAATGCCTTTTTGCTATTGTCGCAGCTCGACTTTATTTCAGCCAGTTTTCAGCTGAGACGAAAATTCTCTTAAAACAGAAAGGCGAACCAGTCCAACTTGAAGTGGACAAAGTACTTGACCCTCTGCAGCCCTCTCCATTTCTTGACATTCATCTTTCCTTAATCAATTTCCATTCTGATTTCCAATGAAATTAATTACGTTCAACTTGAACAGAAAGGACACTTAAGCCGTTGACGCAACGAGGCCAGTGATATTATTTAATTCTGTCACAATATTAAAAATGATTACCAAAGTGACATTTCTCAATGGTATCCGTGTCAACCGCCACCAGGTTTGCTTTGAAAGCATTATTGAAAGCACCAGCAAAAGTGAATTATTTTTTATCAAAATGGATGGTTTTTTTTAACAGGATTTTATTCATTTCCAATGCCGTTTTCATTTATGCAATGTTCCCCCCTCTCACGTCACACAAATAAATATAAAACTTTAATAATAAGGACGACATTTTTAATTATTATTTTTTTCATTGATTTTTTGTTAATAAAGACAAAATTTTTTATTTCATTTCGCGCTAAACCTTAATTAAAACCAAACATTATATTTATGCACATTTGTTTTTTTATATTAATTAAGTTTATTTTAACCACGATATTTTATACTCGATTCAAGGTCAAGTGGGAAGACTCAACCAATCATTAATTAGTATATTTCCATATCCATAAGGTTTCTAAATATTTTTATCCATACTTTAAAATAAAAGTAAAAAATTTATCTTTGAATAGGTTTTTTTCTGAAAATATTAAATTTAAATATTTTAATATAATAAATAATATTAAAAAATTATTAAAAAAAATAAAATATAAGTAATATTATAAAATTATAAAAAATAAAAATATATATATAAATAATAAAATAAATAATCATAAAATAATAATTAATAATAAAAAAATATTATTTATTAAATTAATTATTATTAGTTAAGTGTATGTTTTAATTGAAATACGGCAACTAATAAAAATGAATCAATATTTTATTCATTAATATAAGCAGTGGGTCTCAAATGTTAAGAGTAGTTAGGCTTCCTTTTCTGTATTGGCCATCCTGACATGTCTTAGGGAGGAAACTGACTAAACTCCTTGGGGTCTGTGGGTTATATAGAAAACCTTTAAAAAAATCTGGTCACAGGGTCTGACCCAACTTATGAAGAGTATGAAAGTGCTAGGAGCAAATTTTATTGAATTTATATGTCTAATCAATAAAAAGAACTGGTTTTAATTATACCCTTTCAGCATGTAACTGTCACACCATAGGGTCTGTGAAGCCCAACGAGTGCGACAATAACACGGGCCAGTGTTACTGTAAGGACGGGGTAACGGGACAGACTTGCGACCGTTGCAAAAGGGGTTACAAGCAGACGAGTTCTTCGGTCAAGCCGTGCATGTCAAGTTCGTTATTTTGATCTGTCATTTTTTATTATTTTATTTATTGATTTATTTTTCTTTCACAAGTCACATTGGATTTTAGCAGAAGATTAACCGATCTTTGACCTTTATATATAAAACTGGTCTTATCTACGCCCTTAGCCCTCTGGGGTGCCCCACTAAAGTTTAAGGGTCAACGTTTTTTGTGATAGTTTTTCTTTACTTTGCAAAGAAAGGTAAAATGTCGTGACAGTTCTAATTCTCCAAGCATTGTGCCACTTATGTCCCACCCTTCTTATGGGGAGAATATAATTACGACTTGAAGGAAAGGAGAGCATATTACTAGAAGATACACCATAAATACCATCCGTCAACAGTGTCACTGAACCATAATATCTTCTCGGGGAGAAGAATCGGTCATCTGAAGAGAAGTAAGACGCGAACCAGGATAAACCAGAAGTCAAAGTCTACTAGTACTCTTGAGACAAGAAAGCAAGGGGTTCTACTTTCACCTTCTTATAATCGAAAGTCGAAGTGGAGAACGTTCGTCCCAAATTTCCGGGAAAGCCTTCAGTATCGAACTGTCGGCCACGGAGACGGCCATGTCCAGCGTGATTTAATTTCATCGATTTTTATGATCTCCTTATTGCTGTTTCTGTTGTCTTTTGATCTAATTTGGTTTTCGTTATGACCCAAAATCCCGATTAATGACCCAACGACTCGAGGCCTCGGGAGAATGTTGAGATTAATCTCTGAAAATGTCATTAAATTTTAATTAATTGAAATTGAAAATCAATAAATTTCTGTGTTTCGGTGGGGAAACGGGGAAATTTTATACCAATAAAATTACTTTTTAATTAAATAAATAATTTTCATCGGTGACCGAGGCAAATCTTCGGCGTTCGCACTGGAAAACCAATCTCGACAAGGGCGAATTCCGATAAAAAAGAAATATAAAATAAATTAAATCTCCACGCTAACCCCTGTTCAGCTTGACTGTGTCACTGCCAATGGACTGGTCATTGCCAATGATTATAGTCAGAGAATGAAAGGAAAGAACAGAGATAAAAGACAGATTTCTGGGTTGACAACCAACTGATTGGTATGACCCTTCCTTACCATACCCTTAATATATTCTATAGAGTAAAGGTAACGGAAATCCCAAGAATTCTTTTTAAGACAAGCTTCGGTTATCATTTCCCGTGATTTTACCTTACATTTTATTTACCACACTATTTCTATTATTGACTAATCACATTTTATCTCTGATCGATCGTTTTTTAATCTACATGACGTCACTGACAGTTTTGCTATCAATAATATTATTGAGCGATTTAGAAATGGACAATCAGGTCGATTAAATCGACATTTCAGACATTTATCTTTCTTCTCTTATTTTTGATATCTGAACGTTAAAAAGGGACCGGCAATATTTACCCTGTGCAAGGAGAGTGCAAATATTTTGCAGTACTGTAAAGGATTGACTGAAGAGACTCGTTCCTTCAGTTGCCAATCCAGATTCGATGAGAACCAATTGATTTTGTTTAAGAGGGTCACCTTTTAATACGGTATCGAATCTTTGATCGAAAGTCAGAGGCAGATCGTATAAGAAGACGGTGATTACATTGTTGATTAACTTGTTATGATTATAAAGAATGATCAAAGTTTTCCATAAATATTAGCAAATCACGAAAGCTTTTTGGGTTACAACCAGGTATTCTTCCCCATGCATAACCATGCCGCGTGCTCGACAAGACTGGAATAGAATTTCAAATGCAAATTTAAACAAAAAAAGATTTAAACCATTTTCTTATTGGTTATTTTGTTATCTTCTCAGATCTCTCGTTATGTTTTCCTGTCGTTAGCGGATCGGTTCGAAACCC
Organism: Bipalium vagum; assembly: GCA_037834085.1. Lineage (NCBI taxonomy): Eukaryota > Metazoa > Platyhelminthes > Tricladida > Geoplanidae > Bipalium > Bipalium vagum. The sequence continues at coordinate 6,140 of JBBMKC010161611.1, read as the reverse complement.
TCTCGAAATTCTCGTTGTCGTCGAAGCATAAAAATTGTCAAAATTCCTCTTTTCCCCAAATAAATCCCCGGGAAAAATCAATCGGCGAAATATCTCCCAACACCAATTTGCTCCATTAATATCGAAAAATATTAATTATAAACTTTTCCTCCTGCGAAAAGAGAATTCTCCACTTTTACCACAATTGTAAAACGTTAAATTAATTGTTAAAATTCTCCCTCTTTGCCGAGTCAGCCCGTTTTGCAAATCGGAGAGATTGCGCCTTTCCGTCATGCTCAAACAATTGATGGAATTTATTTTCTGTTGAGAAACTCTTAAAGAATCTAACAATAATTCCTTTCCATTTCAATGACCCCGAGTAGTACAATGATTGAAGTTTGGGGCGATACATTAGTCGAGCTTCACCGGTTCTGTCACGGCATTTCAGCGGAAAACCGTTTGGAAACAACAACAACAACAAAACTACTAAGACTAAGATGATAATGGTAAAAGTAAAAAATAATAAAATAATAATAATATTATTATTATTATTAAAAAGCAAAAAAATTCATGACACTCCGCCTGCTCGAAAATCTGAAAAAATATATACAAAATTAAAAGATATTTTTTTTTATATTTTAAAAGATATTTTTTTGTTTTAATTGCTTCTTCAATTTTGTTTCAATTCATTAATAAATGAAATTTCAATATAACTGATCGGAGATTATATTTTCTTAGAAAAAATGTTTTAACATTTAAATAAAAAGAAAGAATAATATATATTTTTATTTTTTATTATATTTTCATTAAACAATATTATATTATATTATATTATATTTTATATAAATTTTTTAATTTTTTTTAATTTCTTTTTTTATATTTTTATAAAGAGTCTATTAATATCAGAGAATATCCAAAAATTTATATTATTTTATTTTTATTATAAATATTTTTATTATTTATTTATTTATTTTATTGTACATATTATGCACAGTATTTTAGAGTGTGGTAATCATTTTCAGATAATATTTGAAAGAGCTGAAAGGCTGATCAGTACGAACATGAGGTCTGGAGAAAAATTCTTGTTTTGTCACTCTAAACTGACAAAAATTAATTAAAATTTCCTTGAAAAATTTGAAAAAATTATTAAATAAAATTTGTTAATAATAGTAATAATAATAATAATAATAATAATAATAATTATTATTATTATTATTATCATTTATAATTTTACAAAATTATCTCGAATTAAAATATTCTTTTAATAAAATATGACCTTTTACCAATAATTCATAAAATGTAAAAATAATATTTTTGTTTTAATCTTCGTAAAAGAATCGGAAAAATGAAAATATCTTTAATAATTTCCCAATCAAATCAACTCTTAAGCTCCCTCTTAGTGATATGTATAGGCAACTTTTCACCATTTCTAATTTTCACCGTCACGCCCATGATCACTTCGACACGCTTGATTCGTCAGAGTATTGATACGGATATTCCGATTTGGGATTCAACTTGTGTCGACATGATCGCTGACAATCGATGTAGACCCGTCTTCCTCAAGGCAGAAGATGTCTTTCTAGCCGTACCTGCCAGATGAATGAGCGAAGACCACAATCGTCAGGACTCACTCATAATAACTGGAAAAAGATGAGCTCAATCTAAGGTAAACTACCAATTAAAGTGAGGTTGTCAGGTAATAGAAACTTGAAACGGTTGCTCTCATTAGGAGAAACTTTTGTTGAGAAGTAAATTTAATTAAAACTCCGTTGAAATAATGGGCCTTTTGGAGTGTCGAGCTGAGAGGACTCTTAAAATTAATCAATATCATTCGGGAAAGGCACAAAGCAGATATATCCAACGTGTAAAACTCCTCCCGGCTCGCCTTTCCCGAAAGAATGCAAAACCACTCCATCAAACTCAATGATGGTCATATCCGGTGTTAATCTTCCCATTTATTTCCGACCATTATTGGCGCAAAATGAATTTATTTTTTTATAATTTTCAGCGAAAAAAGAATTGTTGAAAGGAAATAATTAAGTATTTAATTATTAATATTTTGTTTTAATTGACTTATATTACCTAAAATTCTTAAGTGAATACATTGGAACGATCTATTGAATTTTTTTTATTAAAGATTAATTTAACATTAAAAGTTTTAATTAATTAATTAAACCCTTACATTAATTATCTAAGCAATAAATTATCAGTCAATATCAAGAGATTTAATATCAATAATCTTTATTGTACAAAGCACAAGATATCGTGTCAGTGAATATTAAAACAAACCATGACTCATGTTTAAAATTAATTGATATTAATTCTTGATTTAAACTTTTACTTTTTTTAATTATGAAAATAATAAAAATAATAAAAATATAACTGAATATTCCGTTCAAAGAATTATAAGATTCCTTATGAACTGAGGATCAGTTCAACAATTCTTCATGTTAATAAAATGTTGAACACATCTGTAATGTCCTCAAGTTCGTCAGGAAATGGTTAAGTCTTTAGACGGAAATATTAGTTACGTTACCATGATTTGTTTAAGACCGAGAGTTATTTGGACCTTCTCTTTTCAAAATTGGGTGGATAGCCCTGACATTTTCAGGCATAACCTGAGCCATATGATGGGACCTTATTCGTATTGATAGCAAAAACATGCTTAGAAATATCTTTCACCAACTGATGAAGAAGAAGAGAGCGACATTTGATATACAGTGTCACCCATAAGTAACTGACTGTTTTACATTTAATGAAATATTATTAATTTTTAATTTTATCACTCAATAATCTATTCATATATTCCTCATTATAAAATTTCGTCATGAAAAATTACGATCAAACAACGTGTCAGCATTATGAAAACCTATTATGAAAAAAGATCATCAATTTCAACTACTAGACGAAAATTATGCCAAGAATTCGGACTGAAAAATGTGCCGAGTATTAATTTTATTCGCAATGTAATTAAGAAATTTGAAGAATATGGAGTTGTCAAATATATTCCAAAGCCCGGTCGTCCTCATGATGTCCGCGCACCAAAAAATATTGCGAAAGTTCGGCAAAGTGCCGAAAGCAATACGGGAACCTTTATTCGAAGACGTTCTCAAGAATTTGATATCAGTCATCAAACCAGTGTACAAAAGATTTTAAAACTGAAGTTACACATGAAACCATACAAGATTCAATTTGTTCAGGAATTGAAAATTATTTACCACCAAAAGTTTTGTAACAATTCCATACCAATGCTTCATGCTCAGAATGTTGATTTTTTGCGGAATTTGATAATGAGTGATGAAGCACATTTTCACTTACATGGGTATGTGGATATGCAAAACTGTCGTATATGGGGTACATATTCGCCAGTCAATTTCTGATAACATTGTCATTTTTAAACAGCTACCCAAAACAGGTAATAAAAAAAAACATTCATAACAAATCAACTATACAACATGGAACTATCGATAAACTATAAATTGATTATGCATAATCAGAATAATAATGATTCATTGGTAATTAATTAAAACAAAGGTGATGCGATGTCTGTTCCTACTACTTCTGTTTCATTTTAATCCCCTAAATAATGATATTTTATTGATTTATCTAATTATACTTTATTTTTAAAATTAGAGATTGGTTGATAATATAAAAATTTGAAATATTAAATTAATTTAACTTTATTATTAAAAATATTATTATATTATTATTGCTTACACTGTTTAACCTATGAGTTTAAAATTAAAAATTCTCAATTGAGACAATAACTTTTCAGAGGACCTTTTTAAAAGTCTTAGGTTTAAAAATTGGAGGATATTTTCTCTCACGAAGGGACGTTGAGAAAGTTGAAAACATCCCAGTGATGATGAAGGAGGGGTGAGGACGAGAGGACAGGTCCACTCTCGGATTCCCTCCTAATGGAAATCTGGGAAAACGATTTCTGTTAATAAACTACAGACTCCCAGATAAATTAAAACAAGAAATATATATATGGGTGTGTGTGTGTTTAAAATGTCAATATTTGTCAGTGTTTGCAAATTGCCTTTTTATGGTCCCAGAAATAATTGCATTTGAGATCAAGCATAAAGCCATTAATAAAATCCTGGTCTGAGCATCATAAACGAGGTGAAATGTGAAGGAGGCATTGATAACTTTTCCGAAAAAACCCATTTACGAGACATGTGAGAGGAACAAGGAGGAAATAAAAATTATATGAATCGTTAAAAGAAAATTTTATTTTCCAACCATCTTCTGAGCGAGTCTCACAGTCTTCCCATTACCACAATCGAACGAATGTCGTGGCCAGCGCATCTCCAGGATCCTCGTCCGTTCATAAATCATTCCCCACAACGCCGCCGATTTATTTGTTACTTTTGAAGTGAACCACATTCAGAGAATCTGGTCGAGGCGAGCTCTTTTCTTAAGGAAAACAAAACCAAAATGAGAAGTGTACCGAGTCGTTAATGTTCCATGGGTGAGGGCGACGTTGGTTTGACCTCTCAGCGTTCGGATTCTAACTTGGGTGTGAAGTGTGTTGATTGGAACTATATGAAGAAATGTTCGGAAAACAAAGGGATCAAGGCACGTTTTTGAGACATTTCAATTAAGTGTCTTTTGTTGTCATGACACCAAGTAATACGACAAAAGGGGGCAAACCTGAGTTAACTATCGCATTTCTAAGTCTTTTATGACTTTAAAAATCAGGTAAATTTAGCTGTTCCCGAAAAGCTGCTCCCCTGTGATCTGTTAAGACCACTAGCACATCACCTGATACCCCAAAAATTCTTCAAGGTTTGGTGCTTTGGTCAGTCGGATCAGTTCATTGTGACCAGAGTTATCGATGATTGGTGTTCTTGTGATTACATAATGTCATTGCCGGTCTTCCGACAGGAGCTACCAGCCATTTGATAGATAGGTCTCGAACCCTGGGTCAATATGTGTGCTGGACTGACAGGTTTTTTAAGGGGGTAGCATTTCTTAGTCGTCAGAAAATGTGAAAGTTTGATCAAAATATACCCCATTGAAAGCCTCTAAAGATACCTTCGTCATTAGTACCTTAGTCCTTATTTGTAAATCCGCCTTTCTGAACAGAGTTGGGTAAAAGTAACCAAGAAGATATTTCCCTTCATAGCATTGTGAATACCATTAATTAGGCCTAATCCCACAGACAGATATCGAACATTACAAGTGATAACTCAACTGACCAATCAATGTCTGGTGAATATGTGGGCATAGTAGCAACCCTTTCTCACCTCCTTTTATCGTGACTGTAACAAATTGTGCAGAACAACCCTGCCGTCGTCATGTAGCAATATCACTTTCTTATGCATGTGAGGTCATTTTGGTTCCTGTTCTTGATTCATACCCATATCTGGAACCATTAACCGTTTCTTCTGGTTTCAGCAGTTCATAAAACAGAATATCTTGTTGATCCTACCACACACATACAATAAAAAAAATCGCATACACACACAAAAAATCGCAAGTGACATCATGGTAAAGAAATGGATGAGATAATTTTGTGACACGTGATCAACACAAATCGGCAACTCAGAGCACTTTTGTTACGACCAGAAGTCGATCTTGTTAAAGGTAAAGCTGAACCAGTTGCCGTTCACCACACTCGCTCTATCTGGTACCAACTGGTTTTCAGTTTTCCAAGTTTCGGATCTTTCATTACTTGACGTCTTTTAACCCTTGCAACCTTCATTCCCAACGAACCAGCTTCCCAGTGGAAAATGGCTGACAGATTCGTTAAAGAGGGGTTGGATATTTCCTGAGGAAGTCGGGTCTTTGAAGCGCCGAAAGTGTCATTAATTTATTTATCATTCAGCCAATGTGTTTTAATTTAATTAAAAATGGCAAGGCTCAACAATATTTTAATGATGCTTAATTAAACCGTTTGCGGACCCCACTCGGCAGTGAGTCCTCACAGTTCGCATTGGATATCAGGAAGGGGGAAAGCCGATTTTATAGCGCTGTCTTTCATGGGACCGAAAAGATCGGTACAGTATAAAATAATCGTAAAAATCCAGGCGGCTTTTTCATTTTTCGTCGCGTAAATTTGGCCAAAACGTTCTAGGCATTGTCATTGTCATTATTATTATTATTATTATTATTATTATTATTATTATTATTATTATTATTATTATTATTATTAT
>JBBMKC010161502.1:0-15529 GCA_037834085.1 Bipalium vagum | reverse complement strand
ATTATTATTATTATTATTATTATCATTATTATTATTATTATTATTATTATTATTATTATTATTATTATTATTATTATCATTAAATAAATATTAATATTATTAGTTTTATACTAGAGGTGTGATTACTACGTAAGAAAAGGATGGAATAATTCATATAAATTTATTTTAGTACAAGTTTAGTATGAAACAAGAAAATTTATGCACTTGATTATTTTTCTATATAAGAACCTTGATTGGAGAACTTTATGGAGAAATCCTTCTTCTTATATAGTATTTTGATCGACGACTATTCAATCGTAGACCAATTTTATTAATGGGAAATGTCAATTTCCTTTTAGGATCATTAATCCTAAATCAGTTCCTTCTTGCGGAGCCTTATCTAATCTTGGCAATTTAGGTTCGTCATTATCAAGATTAGATCTGAAAAAAAATAATGTATTACCTTTTTTCCCTTTTAATTAACTTTGAACTTTTTAATTAGCCAAAATTATTATTTAATTATTATTCTTAGTATTATGATTATTTTTTTTTGGTCCTTTTGGGCCAAATTTCATAATTATTATTAATATTATTATTCTTATTATTTTAAACACTCTTTTACAATTTTCATTTGAGACGGGTGGGTGTTTTGGGTAAACCCAACATTATTATTATTTTACGCCAACCTTTCGGTAGATACCTCTTGGCGAACCAAACAATATTTTTAAAAACTTAATATTAAGTTATTTTAATATTACAAGACGCAAGGTTAATTTTAAAAAATATATTAAAAATTGTATATTATAATTTATTAAAAATGTGGAAAAGGAAAAATCGAATAAGATGATGAAAAACATTTAAGGAGGAATAAAAATTGTTTAATTACATTTAATATTTGATTGTTTAAATACATTTTCAAGTAAAATTCCGTTATACCTCCTTGTTTATATATTCTGAATTATTTATTATTTATCTATGTAAGTCTTTAAATATATATCTTAATTCCAATTTTTTAAATTTGATTATGTTACTAGTAACAAATGTTAATTTTGAAAAATTAAAACAAACGCAAATTTGGGAGTACGAGAACGGTAAAAATCCACATTTTCATCGTGTATTATTTAATTTAAAATATTTTTTTTAAGTTTTATAACTTTGTTCAGATTTAGTTGCAATTTTTAGGTTCAAATAAGAAAAAAAACTATATTAGTAATGAAACCTGGTCCAATGTAGTAAAGTCATACAATTCCGGTAATAACATAAATAAATAGCAAGAGTATTTGGAATAAAGAAGCCAAAAATTTACAATATAATTAAGACCTATCAGCCAGGCAAGACAATGCACTACTATTAAATCATGGATTGATGAAGATTGTAGGATCTTTCTAAATTCCGTAAAATAAGATTTGAAAGAGTTTAATTCTATTGTGAGCGTTGCAAAAGGTTTGTCATATTCTTTCAAAAGAGTAAATTTGAAATTCTGAAGGTTCTATCAAAATTAAATCTGAGTATGTGTATACCTTTATCATTTATTGCTCATAGTGCCTCATTCTCACTCCAGAGAACAAAAAGAGACAGTATGACACTGCGATTTCCCTGCTAAAGATATTTCAGAAAAACTTTTCCTGCTCAAAATTATAACTGGAAATGAAAAAAAATGAGTATATTACGAAAACCCAAAACGAAAGCAATCTTTGGTTCGTCTAGGTCAGCCATCTTATACTATTGCCAAACGAAATATTCACGCAGCAAAAACCTTACTGTCCATTTGGTGGGAATGTATGAGAATAGTATACTATGAGTTTCTAAAGCCAGACAAAACAGTGAAAAGGTACATTAGCCAATTGATCCACTTGAATGAGGCTCTGGCAAAAAACATACCATTTACAGGTACCGGAACCAGGCCTGTCATTCTTCTGCACGACAAAGCCCGACCACGCATATCAAAGACCACTGTCGACTATCTTTCCAATCTGAGATAGGAAGTTCTCCCTCATGCGACTTACTCACCTGACATGGCGCCTTCAGATCATTATCAATTCAGGTCTCTTCAACATCATTTTGCAGTTCAAAACAATTGATGATATCCAAAATTCATTAACCAATTTCATTGATTCAAAATCGCCATATTTTTTCGAAACGGAATTTACCAAATGCCTGAAAAATGTATAAATAATTATGGAGATTATTTCCCAGATTAATTGTACATATACCTTGAATAAATATATCTATATTTTATTAATCTTTTGAATTATAGTAATAACTAAAATATGCACCTTTTCAACTTGTAGATCTAATATATTTCAAGATTTGATGATTCAATTTTTTTTATTGATGATTTAGGATTTACAGTGTCTATGAAAACACGTTGTGGATGATCATTTTGTTAAGTTCTTTGGTGGACGTTGGGTAATTTCTCTTATCTGACTCCCAGTTTTAAAGGTAGTGTACTAAAGATAAATATTTGTTTTCAAACTTTTATTTTTTATACAACAATTTTTACAATGTATTTAAATAAACTCAAAGGATCAAAATGACTTTTTATTATTTCAGAAGAGATCAATCTACTCAATGAGATGTGTGCACACTTCTTGAAAAAAAATCAAATCTGATAACTAATTTATCAGACCGTAATTGTTGGAAATATTACAAAACAATATAATAAAAACAATTACATGAAAATAAAAATTATTGATAAAGACAGAACCGGGAAATAATATTCACATTCTGTTTAAAAATTTTAATTAATTAAAGTGAATATAATAATTCACTTACAATTTATTTTAATTGAGTTATGATAAACTCTGATTAATTTTCTTATACTTTTAGTTATTATAAACAAATTTTTAATATTTTTCAAGGCAAATTTTATGATTTTTCCTTGGGTATTTATACTATTTTCTTATTATGTGTGCCAGTGTTATTGACGACTGCTATTCATGTCTTTAAATGACGTTTACTACTTATTTCCTGATGTCATTATTCATACTTGTCATAATTACATATTATTTTTTATTTTACATAATTCCCCGCTCAACTATTACATTTCTCATTATCGATATTCTTAACTACAAATTTTCGCTATTTTTCTATTTATTATTATTATTTATTATTATTACACTTTTATTATTTTATTGATTTATTATTATTATGAGACCCATTTTCATAGTGGTTACCATCTCTCATTTATGATTGCAATGAGCTGGTAAGTATTCTTCTATGTATTATTATGATTGTGTTTATTGGAGCTCTTGTTTTTCCATCGATTTTCTTTTTAAAAAAATTTGTCTAAGAAGGGTAATCATTTGTTTCAGTATTTGAAATTTATATGTCTTCATTGATTATCTAAATTTTATTATTATCATAATCATTAATCTGAGTTATTGTGACATTTGTTTTGTATTCTCCACCTAAATATTGTGTAATATTATTGTTGAGGGTAGTTTTTATTTATTTTTTAAAATTTAGATCTTAATTTGTGCTTCAGACGACCTACACCGTTCTTCCTGTCACCCGAAGTCGATGTATTTTAGGTTTTATTTTTATTTGTTAAATTATTTAATTTTATTATTTTAATTTTAATTAATTAATTAGAAATTTTATTTTAGTTTTCATGCTAAAATTACAATAAAATAAAAAAATTTTAAAATCGCTACAATTATTACAATATCTTTTCATAAAATGCTCCGTAACTACAATTCCCTATTTATTTATCACATCACATAATTACAATGTTCTAAATCTAAAATCCCATCATATAATTCAAATGCTTTTAATTATAAAAATAAAATGTTTTTAAGGATATTGATAATTTTATAAAATAATGTTTTAATCACAAAATTTCTTTTATCAAAAAATTCTAATCCATTATTGATATTTTTGAACTGTATTGATACACTGACTGTTGAGCTACTTTATTTCCTTCTCTTCTTTATTTCTGATTCCCACAGTTTAAAGGGAGGTAGTATCATAAATAAGACTAAAGAACTTTACTGACTGCAGCACCATTAACAAGGATCATATATTATTGCTTAAATTAATAACCAAGAACTAAGATTTGAAAAATTCTAAAAAGAGGTTAGATGTTAGTTTGTATTCTTTTTTCCTATTGCCCAACACTATGCATGTCAAAATGTTTTATGATCTTAATAGGTATTGATATTTTCTACTGAACGACTTGATTGGTCAAAAATCGCTAAAGTGAATGGCCATCAATAATGTTCAATTTATAAGTAAAATTAAATTTTCACTGTTAACATTATTTATAGGTAAAACTATATAATTATATACCCTTGCTACTTCTTGAAACTATGTGAAATTGATGTCATGCATAAATATAAAACAAGTCATATTAAATTAACATTATCGGATTAATTTTCATACACTAAAAATACTGAAAAAATTACAAAAGAACAAAACAAACTCTAAATTGTTAAATTGATGTTTAAAATTTGCTTCAGCTTGTCTAGGAGTTCGGCAATAACTTTCATCGAAAATATTAAAAATATCTTTAGAGCTATAGATGCATAAATTTTCTTCTGTTAAGTTTTACACATCAAAAATTATCTTAATATCAAGAAAATAAGAAATCATTTATATAACAATCCTCGTTAAATTTCAATCGTCAATCTTCTATGTAATGCTAAGGTAAATAATGTATCTAGAGATTATTGATATTTCAATCTAAACTCTAATTTCAGATAAGCCTTAAGAGATTCGTCTGGTAATTGATCTATATAAACATTTAGCTTGCTTTCAGCTTTATTTATGTTGTCTGTGCCAAAATATTCAACAAGGCGATCCGCATATTTGATCCAAACGCAATCCACACAACCCGTTTCGCAACATTCAAAATCATTTGGAGGTAATGGAAAATCTTTTTTGATTACCAAATATCTGATATTACTTTTTGAAATTCTTAAAAATAACTTAAATAATTTTATCATTAGTTTCAAATTTACCACACATTTAATATATTTAAACAATAAATTAAATAATCTGAAAATAATAAAACTATATAACTATTACATAACCCATTATTTTATATTTTAGTCATATCTAAACTGTTATTAAACAAAAATGAAGATGCCAAACAAAATTAATTTTAAGATTAAAATTTAAGATCTTAGAAATTTGACGAGAAATTTGTGTGAGATCTTAACAAATTATATGTATAACAATATTTAAAATATTCAAGACTAAATCTCTAGAAAATTTATTTCCGAATCAATAATGACTACTCAAACTTAGAGAAAGTGATTTACTCTGAATAGGATATGTGGCAGCAAATCTGGAGAGACTGGCATTAATTGATAATTGACTAACATTTAAGCCATTTATATACTAAAAATTTTCAATATAAATAAAAAGTAAATTAAATTTTACTTTGTCTTTCTCAATACCACTTCGTTCAGTAAATTCAAATTTTATACAATCCTCCATTTCAAAATCAAAATTACTGCCATCATTATGAAAATTAAAATTTGTGTTGTCATTTATCTGCAAAGAAGATTCCATATAATTATCTCCATATGATTCAAAATCATCATCTGATTCGAAATAATCTATGTTATCAAGGTGTATATCATCTTGTATTAATTCCAATTCAAACTCATTCTTAGTTTCAAAATTTTCAGTGGAAATATTAGTCAAATTATTACTGTTTGCGTAAGACATTGAAAAAAAATAAACAAAGCGTGGATGCGTGATTAAAATTTGAAAAAAATTTGAAATAGAAAAAATATAAACAACTATATATTATATTAGAATTGATAAATATAAAATAAAAAATGTTGCTTGAGTATTTAAATTAACATATAAAATAAAAGAACCAACGCTAAAAGTTAAAAAATTTTGATAATTTTAAAATATTTGAATTTTAAAAAAATTATTATTTCTGTTTATTACTAATTTTTAAATAAAATATTATATATTCAAATATAGCATTTTAAAAAAATTTCAGTTTTCAAAAACTTAAAATAGAAAAGCAATTTTCCTTGAAAAACAGTAAAAGAAAACTATGAGATATTCAAAATATCCATATTAAATATAAAACATGTATTTTTAAAGTGTAAAATAAAGCTTAAGCTTATTAAATAGAAATAAGTTAACATTTATTAAATCCACAATATTACAAATTTATTAAAGTGAATGGTTTGTTATTGTCTTTATTGGCCGATGTTGTAATATATTAATGAGATTTCTAATCTGTTACGGTACTATCATCAAAGCAATTATTGTGACTCCGAAATGTTTAGTTTGTAGAGCATTGAACACACGGGATAATAATATTCAGCTAGTTACTTCAAGCTTGTAGCTGAGGTCGGAATCGCAGTGTTGTGCCTTTAGAGCTCATGGTCTTTTTGGTATGCAATGTTCAAGTCAAAATACTTTTCGGACTATGCCCGCTAACAGTCAGAACATAACTGGAATCATTAAGTCATTTGAATTTTTTAATCAAAAGGCTTTATACTTCTGCATGGGGTTAGTATTGTAGAGCTATGACCCCGGTGATACCACCGATGGGTATTGTCAATAGATTCAGCGACTCCAAAACACTTTATCTGCCAACTTCTCACAATATTAAATCTACTCATGGTTTTTAATTGTGTTGTCAACACTAACTCAAAGGGAATTAGCGTGAAAAATACATCTAAAAATATAACTTAAAATTCACTGAAATAATTATATTATTTTTATATCTTAATCCTTTTAATAGAATTTAATGAAACATCAACACAAAAGGTAATATTACATTTATGATTTTTGTCATAACTTTATACTTTATTATACATAATTTAACCAACTTAACAAAATAATATACCATTCACAAACACTTTATAGTTGCATAGTTTTATTAATAATAATGTTCTAATCTTAAAATTCAACTAAATGATAATCTTTAACTTAATTTATTTGAAATTCGTTATTACTTTATTATTAAATTTTATTTATTTATGCAATAATAATATTTATTATAATAGCATTTATGTAATATAAATATTCCTAATTTACTATATATAAAATTTTATTTAAAAACAAATTTACATGCTAAATAAATAAAAATAAGATCTTTAAACAAGATAATAACACCGAATATGGTTAAGTATCATAGATAATTATTGTTTCAATCAATAGTTCATAAAATATCTTCATCACAGTTGTCCAATGGGAAGCTGTCTTCATTGTCGTCGATCATTATGTTACCAACTATTTTACCGGCACCCGAAGCAACCAAACTTGACATTGACCTATCCAGATTGTGCGGTGCTTCATTTAATATTTGAAGAGACACAGAACAAGAAAATTGTATTGATAATTTTCTTCTTCAGCTCCAGTTTTCATAGTACTGTGTTTTTCCTCTTTGCCCATGATCATAAACAGCCAATGATAAAGGTGTCTAGTTCAACGATAAATGAATTGCATTTTTAACATTCAGTAAAACCTTATTTTAAAATTGATAACTACGATACACCGTTGCATTGAGCCAATCAAGTTCGTACATTTTGTAGGGGATCAATCGTATCAAGCATTTTGGTGATGACTAGGGCCTCCAAAAGTCAATAAAGTCAATATAAAATCAAAATTATTGTTTTAATAATATAATTAAAAAAACGAGATTGAATGATTTTGCAAGTATTGGATATCCATTAGAAACAATTATTACAAGATGGGGCAGTTGGCTAAAAGCAGCTTTGTACTGGAGTAACATAATGTTTTGGAGGATATCTACATAGATATTATGGTCCTAAATATTGGATCAACCCCATATGTTGATTTTGTCACCTCAACACTTAATAATATCACAAAATATTTTAACTTTAAAAAATGCCTAAAAATGCTAAATCAGATTTTATGAAAGTACAGGAAATTGTTAGAAAATTCAGCTCAGAATTCACGAAAACTGATGAAAATAAAATATATTGTAAATTATGTGAAACGATTGTTTCACATTCGAAGTTATTTTTCATTGAAAGTCATCAGAATTCGGCAAAGCAGAAAAATGCAATGAAATCAACATCAAAAGCTACAATTCAACAATTTTTGCAAATCCCAAAAAACAAATTTAAAAAAGAAATCGTGCGGGCTTTCGTTTATGCAGATATTCCACTGTGGAAATTAGGCATGAAAGCATTCGAAACCTATTCATTTCAATTTGAAAATCAATTCCAAGTGAGCAATGGTGTAGAACTATTATTCCTGAACTATATGATGAAGAAATGATAAAAATGAAGAATTTAGTTGAAGACAAGGAAGTTTTCATGATTATTGATGAAACCGATTTATCAAGTAAAAAAATTGTTAATGTTCTAGTGGGTGTTTGGACATGCCTGAAAAATCTTATTTGGTTGATTCCATCCCTCTTTCAATAGCACATAATACTCAAATTATGATACATATCATTGAAGATAATATTAATCTTTTAGAAATTAATAGAGGAAATTTTATGTTATTAATAAGTGATGCAGCTCTGTACATGACTGGTGCAAATGAAACATTACATGTACTTTATCCAAAACTTTTCCATGTAACTTGTATAGCGCACTTAACCTATAATTGTACTATGCGAATTAGATCGTTTTACGAAAATGTGGATTATTTGATCGCAAAAGTTAGAAGCGCAACGTTGGAAAAAAAAACGAGATTGAATGATTTTGCAAGTATTGGATATCCACCAGAAACAATTATTACAAGATAGGGCAGTTGGCTAAAAGCAGCTTTGTACTGGAGTAACATAATGTTTTGGAGGATATCTACATAGATATTATGGTCCTAAATATTGGATCAACCCCATATGTTGATTTTGTCACCTCAACACTTAACAGTCTTATCCAAAGTGTATTTTGGCTAGAATTCTGCTTTAGGTAGTCTTTGTACTTGAATCAGAGGAAACATACAAAAAATTTTGTTTGTTTCCTGACCACTTAGTTAAGGGCCATTCAACATGGTCTTTTGAGAACTGTAATCTTTTTTGAACATGTCTTATCTATAACAAAGGCACTCTTCTAGAACTTCTTGCTTTTAAATTGCGTTCCTATTGGACAACTATTTATAGATGTGACATTTTAGACGCTGGTTCTGAAATTTCAAGAAAACTTTTTGATTTCAATCATACAGATGAGAAATCAACCAATGCACAAGTCACAGAACGCAGCCGCGGTAGCCAGACACATCAATCCATGTCTTGCTGAAGAACGGATCGTGAAGTCAAATCAATAAATCAGCATATTTTATTTCAAATTTCTGTTTGAAAAATATTTACTAAAATTTAACCTCAAAAATGGAAAGAATTTTAAATTGATTATGAAAGTAACATAGCTTTTGGTTTGATTTCTAGTAAAAATTGAAAGGATGACTGCTTACAATTTTTTCAAATATTCAACCGTCATATAAAGATTACTTCATGAATAAAAGAAAAATGATCGCGAACATGTTAAATAATCGAATAATTATTTTTAAAATTCTTGCTGGTCTTGTAATTTTTTTGGTTAATCCCGTTATCCATTGCTAATTATCCTCAACAACAAAAATGAATAAAGTAGTTCACTATTTTACATATGATAACAAATACTTTATTTTGACGTTTCAGGTATTCTTTCTCGTTGATCTTTTCGCACTGGTACCAAACAATGCAAAATTTCACATCTATAAATAGTCGTCCAATAGGCTGTCAGTAAGTACGTTCCTATACCAAAAAAGAACCTATTAATGTACTTATGTTATGTAATTATGTAATTAATATAATTATTCAAAAAATCAAATTACTACTATTTATTGAACATATTGAAATCTCTCTATTTCATTCCAAAAGATTTTTTATAGTGATATTATAAGTTAAAATGATTAATTTATGTTTTTATCATTAATCAAATGCTTTAAAACATATTTACCAAAATTATTGTTGTCATAAGTTTTTTTTAATAACTTTTATATTAACACTATTATTTTATTGAGCACCGTTGTATATCCAATCCTTCGAGGAAGCTGAAAATGGATTACTGATTGGACAGCCATCAAAGATGTCGATTTCTTTTACCGAGAAATTCATCAGCTTCCTGAAAATTATTATTAACCATTAATCTGTTTAATGCTGAAATCAACCTAGATTGTATTGGAAGCTTATATTTTCAAGCGCCCTTTGATATTGAGTTTTTTAAGAGAATCTTTTGTTTGAATTTTTGCTAGTTTCATAAAGAGTCTTCTTTCAGGATATCCTTTTCATTTCTAATAATTGCAAATTATATTGGTACTGCTTGATTTCTCTTTTCTTTGAATATAATTTTTTATTTTTTACTATATTTTATATAAAACTCTTCACAATTTTCTATGAAAAAAATTTTAAATTTATTATTATAAATGTATAAAGAATTACTTTAAAAAACTTATAACATTTATAGAAAAATAAGAATTTATATAATACATTAATCGTAAATATTAATATATATATATATATATATAATTATTTAAAGAGTTCCAGTGCAACACAGTCTTCTGTTAATTCCAAAACATCTCTGCGTTAAGCGGGCTTGTTCTTAAATGAGCTATACTCCGAAAACGCCATTCCAAATCGGCCATCAGCTTTGAAAGGAAGCTCCAAGATCGTGACCCTTATAGTCAGCTCACATACACCTCCTATACCATCATAATCCACGTGTGGGTTATTCGGATCATGAGTGTACATTATAAATACAATATTATAAAACTGATAATTATTTGATTGTTTGGGTACAACCAAAACAGTTTGTCAGTATGATCGTACTTTTTTTTAAGAGCCATAATTTATATTAACAGGCTTAATTTTTTTTAGTCACATATGTTACTATTATACCCTATAAAAGTAAATTTTGATCGTAATCAATAATTCCTCATTTAACAATGTTGTGTTTGTTTTCATATTGTAGCTGCACAAAGTTATTCTCAATTTGAATCAAAATTTCCCCAAAAAAGTTATCCAATCTCTAATTGAATCAAAGACAATCACAATAAAACTTTATTGATTCGCAAAACTGCGCATTTACACAGAAATCTCAATCAGCCATAGAATCAGTATAAGTCAAATGTCTAATAAGCACATCACCAAAATGTTTCACCATCCGCAAAATATCACAAATGAATAAAATAAAAAATGTCATCGAATAAAAATTCAAAACTAAAATATTAATTTTTACCAATCGAAATAATTACCAAAGACAATTTACAATTAAAGAAAAATATTATAACTTTCAATTAATTATCGCAGAAGAAAACACAAAAAACAATAAACAAATAACCTCACCAGGAGCCACAAGTGGTCCCCGGGTCTTCCACTAGGTCCTTTTCAGGTCGCTTAGGGATTCCCAAACTAGTTGGGTCCTATTGTACAATCCTCTTGCAAATTCCTGATCATGGAAAAAAATAAAATTACTGAGATCCTTGAATTCGTCTGTCGCAGAAATTTTCCGGTTTCCAATGGTTCTCAAATCTTATAAGTCTTCAGTTCAAAAATCCAAAAATATTATTCTCCTATCCAAAAATACAAAAAGAGATTCTTTAAACCAAAAATCCAAAAAATATTAAATAATCTAATCTCTTTTTTGGATAAATTTCTGGGAATAGCTGTCTCTTTATATAGTCTTAGAGATTGGTCTACGATCACCAATCCCTATTCTCGAGACGGATATTTCCTTCAATAGCCCATAAATCCCAACTTTATCTCCACACCAAAATAAAATTAGGGAAAACTCAAAAAAATTTTAAAAAAGAATTATACATAGAAAGCTTTGAATAGAATGATTTTTAATTTTTCCCCTTTCTGTTCTTATTTATTAATTTGAAATTTTTTCTAGGAAAATAAATTTAAAAATTTTCTACTAATAAATTAATTAAAAATAAATTAACGACTTATTTAATTTTATTGACAAATATAAAATCAATAATTTAAATTTAATTATTAGATATTTATTTTTAAAATTATATCATGTTTTCTTCTAATGTTACATCTCCTAACCTTTTAAAGTTAACCCAAAAGCTAAATAGTTTCCCAAAAGACATCATTAAAGATTGTGAAAGGGAAATTGATAAGCAAGTGATAGTAGAGAATCAAGTTATTGAAATTGGTTCCATTTTGGGAAATATTTTAACATTGAACGGAATTCCAAAGAAAGAATTTGTCGGTCGTCTAAATCGAACAAGTCAATATAAGTTTAAATCAAAATCCGAGAAAGATTTGAACCATTTATTGTCTGATAAATTAGAAAATCTGACCGAGACTAAATTATTCAGTGATTCCTGTGAGGAGTTGAGACAAATTATTTTTTACCTTGACGATGAACAAATGAGGCGTAGCTCTGAATGGATGAAAAAGAATTACAAGATTTTAATAAATAATTTAACAAATATAAAATTTACGATTCACTCAACTGTCCAGATCGAAGAGTCGTGTTACACTTTGGCGATGATTGTTTATAGATTTAATTTCGTTTTTGTTGAATATTTCAAAATAGTTCTTAATTTTCTGTTGATTCTAATAACAGAAGGTTGTTCTGTCACTCAAGCTTACGTTGATGCTCGAAATGAAAAGCTCAGAGAAACGACATCTATTTCATACGATCAAGATAATGAACAATCATTTCATTTTCCATTGTTTTCATTCAAAAACAATAATTGCTTGAATAAAACGTTATCCATTGCATATTTTACGATTGGATTCTGTATGGACTGCGTTTTAGTACCCAACAGTATCATGTTTTTGTTGTCGTATTTGATTAATACTAAAGAAGTCGCCAGATATTGTCTGACATCGATGCTTAAGGTGATAATATTGTCGATTGATAAAGAAAAGTGTAAATTGGATAAAGAATGGATTGATCTACCACCAAAAATTCATAACGAATTAATAAAATTATCTATAGATAAAAATTCCAGGATACGTAATATGGCATCTGAAATCAGTGCGTTTATCAAACAATGCTCAGTTAGAAAACTGCCATTTATCACTAAGCCTGTTCTAGATACCGTAGACATGATGTTTAGAGTCATTCAGACTAAAGGCGAAGAGTCAAATATTGAAAGAAAGCAAAATGATGACATAACCTTGTGGAAAAGCTGGCTGGATTTAGACAAGAAGCGTGACAAAGAATCCCATGATTCGGTATCGTTAATGTCTTCAATGTCCAAATCTCCGACATTGAGCAGCGGTTCTCACGATAAAAGCCCCATTGACAGGAAATTGTCCGTGCAGAATTCTGAATTTTTTACACAAGATACTGTTCATGATCATGAAATATTACCGCAACATTATAGGAAAACTATCGTTATTCCAAATTTGTTATCAGTTATGGAATTAACAAAATTAAGAACACAAAAATTAAGAAAAGCACAACATCAAAAGACAAAGTTAAGAATGAGTCAAAAAGTATCGTGAAAATAATAAATCTTTTCAAAATTTTATAATAAAATATTATTTATTAACATTGTTGGTTGTACATAATTAATAATCAAAAAAGTCTTAAAATATGTACTATGGAATATAATGATTATTTTTAGTTTACTTTTTTATTTTACAACGATTTATTTAATATTACAAAATATTGTACATCAAAATTTGACTAGTTTCTGATATATTGACTACATCTTTGAGTTATTTGTCATCTGTTTTTGGTTGTTTTTAAACCACCCCAGGCTAATTCAGGGATATCTTTGGAAATGACAACAGGATTTATATCCTATGGAGATCAACCATAGGGGATCATCAACAATAAAGACATTTTCTGTGTGTGAATGAGAAATCCATTTAGTTCCCTGGTCAATCCTTGGTCCAGGCCAACATTGAGATATCATCAGATTCCGATACTAATTATTTATCCCAATGGGTTTCGACCATATGTTATCCCATATGTGTAATTAGTAATTTCCCTGAAATTCGACTTAGTTCCTTGGTCATCAACTGCATTGGTTAAGACTTACTTGACTCACTTTAATTGGTTTTTTAGAAATAAAAGAAAAGATATATCTTCACAAACATACGAAGACAATCACAGCATTCCAATTAAAATAAAAGTAGTCAAACAATAGGTACATCATTCATAAAATGATAAGTCGATAAAGAAAATAGGCAATGTCTTATATGAAATAACAATCAGTTATAGGTTCCCTTAAATGGTGAAAACTATAACTGGTTCAAAGCACATATATAACCCCAGTATTTGAACAAAAATCACTGGGAGATAAAAAGA
Organism: Bipalium vagum; assembly: GCA_037834085.1. Lineage (NCBI taxonomy): Eukaryota > Metazoa > Platyhelminthes > Tricladida > Geoplanidae > Bipalium > Bipalium vagum. The sequence goes on along the minus strand of JBBMKC010161502.1, from coordinate 1,337 downwards.
GAAAGCAAATCAATTATGTACCCCAACCATTATCTATTATAGTACTGATAGATAATATGAATGAAGATAATATTATAAGTATATCAGTATAGAGAAGGAAGAACAAGAGAAGACGTGGGAGTAGAAGTCTTAATTAATAATTACAAATATAAGATGTATGTGAATTATTTTTTATTATTGTTTATCTTTGCCAGGGAAAATCAAAATCTTTGGCTACTTTTTGTACTTCGAAATAAAATAGCTTTTACTTCTCTCAAGATTTATTTTCACTAAGTAATTTTTTATAAATGAATGTATATATATATATATATTTCACACTACTCACAGGTGAACCGATATCAAAATAAAAAATAGTAATTAAAAACAAAGTTAAAAAACTACAATTCGATTACCAATTATAAGTTATTAATTAAATTAAATAAATACTAAGTATTGGACAGCTACTCCAATACCTTAGGATCAAATAATTGTTATCTTTTTTCTTACTTCTCAGTATTTTCTTTTTTGCGTTCTTCATGTCTAGTAGGCCGGAGAACCAAATTTTTAACTGAGGGTCCTTGAGAGTAAGATACCGAAGGGTGATCTGACTTTCTTTTAACTCCTTATGTCGGGTTCTAACTCCTAAGGAAAACTGTATTAAAAAATAAAGTTGTTAGATTTATATAAAATATATTTTATAAAACAACTTGTTAGCTCAGTTGATCGATTAAAAGTTTATCGTTTATCATTTTAAAAGTTAAAAAGTTTTGCAATCAGTATTTGTTAAAAAGTTCAACTTTTCGTAATCAACATTTTTATTGTCGCTCAAATTTTAACTTTGAACGTAAGCGCACTAAATCCTTCTGAATTTACATAAAGTAAGTAAGTTCCTAAAAAGTCCACTATCGATATTCTCAACCCGATTAAATATTAATAATCATTTTCATATCATATTGTCTTTTTTAGTTGAAACTTAACACAAGTTTTGTAAATCCGAAATGGTGTAATCAGTCAGAATTATAAAACTTGAGTCAAAGAAATCCCCAATATTTTTTTAAAATATCTTTTTTCTTCATATCCACCTTGATGCCAGTATAAGGATTTATTCAATATATAATTTAACTTTACATCCAATAAATAATTTTAACATTTTCATCACACTGGATATATCTGGTATTGTTAGCGATCTTCTGTTGCATTCTGACTACAAAATCCTCATCGTAAACCACTTATCTGTTTCTTTTTCATAACTTATAAAATTTACAGGCATTCCTTTTCTAGTACAGTCAACCCTGTTCAATATGAACACGAGCGTTCCAATTTTTTCAAATGTTCATATTAAAAAATAATATGAACAG
>JBBMKC010161391.1:0-15532 GCA_037834085.1 Bipalium vagum | reverse complement strand
ATAAGCGATACAGCAATAAGAAACCGACTGGAAACGTTAGGATTCACTTGTAAACACGACAAATGGGTTTCTCACTAACTAGCTGAAAAAACAAGTTGGATCGCATTGAAATTTGTTCAAGACTTCTCGAAAGAAACCGAAATGATCCTTTTCTCCACCGGATAGTCACTTGCGATGAAAAGTGAATCTATCATGACAACATAACCAGATGTCGTTGAAAGGAGAGCCTCTACAAAAATTGAAAAACGTAACCTTACACGAAACACGGTTCTTTTATCCATTTGGTAGAATTCTTGTGGAATTATTTATCAAGAGTTTCTCAAATCCGGGAAAACCATTAATTCTGATGTCTATTGTGACATGCTAAGAAGAGTTCATGCTATTATTAAGGAAAACCGGATCAGTTTGATAAACCGAAAACAAGTGATTTTCCACCAAGATAATGTTAAGCCTCACAAATCAGGGAAGACATTCAAGGTTATTCAGAAATTGCACTGGACTCTAATGGAACATCCGCCATATAGTCCCGATATCTCCCATCCGATTTTTATTTGTTCTGGGTTTTACAGAATCACTTGATGGGTAAAAATTTTAAGAGTTCCGAAGGTATAAAGAATGAAGTACTTTCTTTTTTTAATTCTAAAGATCAAGATTTCTTTAATAATGGGATCAATAAACTTCTGAATAGATGGGAAGCAGTAATAGAAAAAGATGAAGAATATCTGGATGATTAATTGTTAAATAATGTTTTTTGATTAACAAATTAAATTTAACTTCAGTTTTAGTTTAGTTTTTAATTAAAAACGAAAAAAATTAGTTTGTTACCTGATATACCTGTATTAACATGACATATATTATTATTATTATTATTATTATTATTATTATTATTATTATTATTGAATGCTAGAAGTACCTGATTGTCAAAATCTGGTTGTCGTCTTGTTCCTTCATTATTTTGGAGACTCATTTTTGAGTTTATAATGATATAATAAAAAGCTATAATTTAGGTCAAGTTGATTAAATGTCAATTAATTTTTTTATTTCACTCATAAATTTTTATCAATGAAATAAATTTCTGCGTTAATCTGAGGCATTATTTTTATAGTCTCCGCTGTAACTCAGACGCAAAAATTTTAAAATTTTATTTAAAATATTTATATACATATGTATAAGTAAATTATTTTAGAAATAATGAATTATATGATGAATGAAGAAAATGCATTGGAATTTATAAGAATGAACGAATTAATATACACATCTCCGAAATGCAAGTTGTGTTATAGTGACATGCAAATTGAAAAGACCCCAAAGCAAAGTAGATGGCAAGAGATCCTGCTATAGATCTTTTTCAATTTATAAAGATAGTATTTTTGAAAATACTAACATATCTGTCTAAAAATGCCTTCAAATCATCCATTATTATTGCATGGGATGCTGACAAAATGTAGAAACTTCAGAGCGTATAATGACTGAATGTTGGTGAGGATATCGGGGCCTTGCTGAATTTGGATATAAGCACTTTGCTATCAATCATCGAATTGAGTTTGTTAGGTATAACAATAATCATTGTTCATACTCAGAACATTGAAAGACTTTGAAGGTCGGTTAAAGATTTCATCCCAAATTTAAATACTTGATTTGACTGAAACCCAATTGAAACGGTTTCAATTTTTGACAATTTTGAAATAAAAAATGTAAATGATAAATTTAATATTTTAATATATATTAATAAATTGAAATGACTTAATTTATTAGATATAGTGCATAGTGTATTTGATTAGTGCAAAAAATAATATAATATTTCTTATTAGGATAAGTACACTAAAAAAACCTTGTTAGTAAAAATATAGTAACAATGAAGCATTTAAACAACTTGACCATAAATTGTGGCTTCCTACCACCGATTTTGATTCATTATATAAGTACTCGAAATATATCTTTTCATTTATCGAAATATGAATTTTCGATAAGATGTCGTGGGGAAATTTCAATCACAGGATTTTTCGCCAAATATTCTTACAGTGGCTTTTAAGATGGTAGAAAAGATTTTCTTTTTCTTGATATAAAATAAATAATAAAATTGTGTCGTCTAAATTTTGATTCATAAAATCGATTATTAGGTTTACTTTCAATTAATTTTTGTCTAATAAAATTAAAATATTATGTGGCATAAAAGTAAAATAAAATTCTATTCAAATTATAATTATTACTATTGTTATTTTTTTGATATTAACCAAACTCACTCAACGAAATCTTTAATTACCATTAGGTTCAAATAATAATATTTCGATCAAACAAAGTGTATAACAAAAATAAGTTTTATTGAACGCTTAAGGAAAAAAATTACAAAATTGGTTAATTTAATCACGAACAAATATCAAATCAACTAGTCAACCAGTTCCTGAACCGTACCCACTAATATCGTTACTTAGAAATATAACATACTATGTTCACACTTTTTACTCTTTCTCTCTGAACTCTATCCAAATATGACATTAATAATAAATCATACCAAATGTGTTAAAAAATTACGCTAGACTATTGCTAAAATAATTCTCTAAACGGTTAAAAAATAAATAAATAAATAACAACAATCTCTCCAAGTTGAATTTTTATTGGCTCCTATACTTACCATGAGCTCCCTTACTGGTCAGTTATGGTTGTCCTAGGTCGACGAAGACCAATCAATATATATATATATATACTTGGAGGAAATATCTGTTTGATTAACTTGAAAAGGTTTAGCTTCAATAAAATTTTTCTTTAAACCAAATAGAAAACTAGGACCAGGCTCCTTGAACAACCATAGGTTCTCGTATCCGATCATTCGTGGTTGGTCGAAGGCCTCTGAGTATGACCGTATTAAGAACTAGATGACGACAAAATGATTAATAACTCTTGAAATTTTACCAGTTAAATCTTTTCCGTAATAAAAACTTTTCCACTCACTTTGCTTATCTCTCTGACCTTATTTATGATCACTAACGAAAAATCAGAACTCATAAGGCTGTCATTTTCTAAGAAATTCCTGCAGCTTCTGGTGCCTTAAATAAAAAATTCTGTCAATCTATGCTCAATGGTGACTGCTACTTTAATACATTCTTAACTCTGACTAGGGTAGAATTCAATTATCCATGATTACAGAACTGGAAAGTTATACTAATAAAAATTAAGTTTTAGGCATATAATTCGATTTTTTTCAGAGAAATAGGTACCAAATAGGTCACTTGATAATTCTATATTCAAGTTTTTTTGTACATATTTGTGACAGAAGTAAAATGAAAACGAATCATACATAATGAAATAATTTGTAAGATTTTTTAAATGAGATTTCCTAGTTATGAATTAAAAAATCGATCTCAACGAATTTTGAAAAAGTTATAATTAATAAAAATAATCAAGTAATAATTATTAAAATTATCTTAAGTCACTTTGTTTAAACCTCGTATTTATTGAACTATATTTAAAAATATATTTTGGAATACTTTTTCATAAATTATGCATGATTTTTCATTATTTAAGTAAGATCTATTCATGAAATTTATTATTTTAAAAAATCATATGTTAGCAGTGAAAGTCAAAAATTGAGAAATTTGCTAGATAGAATTTTTTCAGTTGACTTCACACTTTTAAATAAAGATTTCAATTCTGAAGTAAAAATAATTGATATTTTTCAAAAATAATGAATTCATTGTTTGTCTAGGAATCAATTGAAAATAATTTTGAAAGTCAGAAAGTGGTTTTTGAAGATATTGAAGGAAATCCTTTAAAGCTACAGCACTTAGTAAATTTAAATGAATCTTTAAGAAATGATCCAGAACGGAATGTCAGCATATCGTACAATAGTATTTTCAATTTAAAATATATTCGTCCTTGGTCTGCTAGTCAATATAAGTAATTTAAATAATGAGAGATAATTTTAAAACACGATCTCAGAACTTTATATATGCATAAGTTTGTTTTTCAAAAGGGATATAAAAAAGTATTTGAAAATTCCGTATGCTTTATTGATGGGAAGTTTCGTCTATGGGGTTTTGCAAAATCAGATTTTCCTAATCATTTGAGAATACTTCAAGTAGAACGAAATTCAAAAGTTACTATAAGTACTTTTTAATTATTTATTCATTATTAATTGATTCTTAATCATCTTTGTATCTATCGTTTAAGAATTTATTAGTTAATAATTTTCATGTCAAATTCATAAAGTAAAATATGTTTTACCTGAAACTTGAGATATTGAGATTAAATAAAAATTTATTCAACATGATTAATATGAAATTCAATCAGTGAAATTTTGCTACTAATTTTAAAACTTAATTTTTACAATATAATGTTTAAACTGAAATAAAAGAATTACAAAATTATTTTTTTAAGTCCAATTAACATTTATATTTCTATGTCTATCGAATATTCTCTGCAATCGACATGAAAAATTAATTCGTGGAAGTTTTTAAAATCAATTTTATTATCATTAAATAAGATTATTTTTGGTACTATTGTACTTAACGTGATGTTATAAATTAATTATGGTGTTGATATTAGTAAGGTGGGTATTGTTTTTTCCTAAAGATTCTAAATCTATTAGAAAAATATGAAGAATTGGAAATTTAAAAAATACTATGCTTACTCAAAGATTCTGAATATTTTTCAGATGACCTCACAGAACTTGCATAGTTTACAAAATGAAAATTTGCCTCATCCACTTATCTTTGACCAATAGATTATCATTTTACTAGTACATTGATAAAACTTTCTGTTACCAAGTTGGTATTGCTCAGTTTTATTTTAAGATTCTTGGAAACAAATGGTGTAGTAATTAAATTTATTTATCTAAAATAGTATTTTTCCTTTTCATCTGTAAAAGTGATTATTTATTACTTATAGTAAAGTCTATCAGAAAATCAAGTATAGAAAGTTCACTTTTTAAAAAATGTAAACAGTTACTGACCATTGACGAATCAGTTTTAATTGCAAAATAAGTCTGTACATTAATTTTTTTGGAAATTATGCTGTTGGTTTTATATTGCTCTTTTAATAGTAATTTGTCTTTTTGAAATAAGTTATTCTTTGTTACAAGATTGGTTTGAAATTTCCTTAAGTTCTTATCATCTACATAATTCGATAGTAATTCTTGAATGTCAAATTAAAGTTTAAATTTTTTACGTATATTATTAACTTGTATATCCTGTTAAATGACATTTATATTACTAAGAAACGTCAAATAAAGTGAAAATATCGGAGATTATCAGCGATCCAAGATATAAAGTTTATTACTTTGTTAAGCATATGTATGTTAAACTTTAATTTAGGATAAACATCATAGTGTAGAAGCAACATATATATTTTCTTACGGAGAGTTTACAGTGAAATGGAGAAATTGCTTTAATGTTTTTGATTGGCCAGATATGCTGGCTGATTGTCAATTGGTAAGGATTTTTCTTTTATCTTTTTGAGGAATTTTTAAAGAAAAATATAATGAATAATCTATTTTATTATCATAAGCCTCCGTTAATCTTTTAAACCAAATCGAAATAAACTTTATCAAATATTTATTGGTTAATAATATTCTATTGAATGTTTTTTTAGAAAATAAAAATAGAACCAGATTGTAAAGATAGTTCACTTTATCAATTATTAGAAGAAATTGAACAGTTAAAGGTAAATGTGTTTTTTAATATTATGAATCGAATTTTTAAAATTATATATTATAGATTAATTATTTTAATGACGTATTAGATTTTAAACAATTTTACGGTTTTGATCGACAAAAATAAAATTTTCACGAGGTTATTGGAAAAATCCAAAACTCTTAGACTTCTATAGGTGAAAAACAAGATTTTCAAAACATTTCTATATTAATACTAGGATGAGACCAAAATAATGTCTATTTACTGAACTTACTAAGTAGATCTTAAAGTACATGTTTAAATAATACTTATATTTTGATATAATCTCCTAATTTTCACCATAAATGCTATTGATTGTTTGGTAGTTCATGGCCGATTTAATCTGTCACAAAATTTCTAAATCCGAGTGAAACCATTACGACAGAGAAGTGCTGTCAACATTCGAGTAATGAATGAAAAATTGAAACTTAACAATTGGGCATTATCAAAATAAGATCCAATTATTTTGTAACTTACCCAGAGATGTGCAAACAATGGTTCAAATATATAATGATTTGGGGTTCGAGATTTCGCCTCACACCAATGCTTACCAGACTTATCGCCAATTAAATTTCATTTTAAAGTAATTTCTTTCTTAAAATTTTCTTTAAGAACCGAGCTAATGCAGAAACAGATTCTATTTTGATTAATAAAGAATTTTAAAAGGAGTAATTAGTGATTTTATTTTTATTCATAAACCACATTATTTTTTCACGTCTAAAATGAGTAAAAAACTGAAAAGATTAATTTTTTTATATTAAATTTATAAATTTGTTTATTGATAAATTGGATTTAGGAATATTTTGGTGTTAAAAATGTTCTCTAAAGTCTCATAAAATTAAAAAAATATAGAGTTGGCAAGAAATTAATTGACTATTTTATATAACGAGATTTGCATGTATTTAAATAAAATAATGATTGTATAAATAATTAAAAATTTTCGACGTATTCAAATTTCAATCTGTAAGTTAATTTTACAGATTTTTTTTGTATTTTATCTGTCCGTTTTAATATGGATCATCAAAACACGTATTTGTGGCATATTTAAATTTTCTATTATCGGAAAAAAAGTATCATGTGTGTATGATAAGGATGCATTAATAGAACCACAGTGTACCCCTAACTCACTCTTTCCGACTATCATATGTTTCTCAAATCAAAACCTCTTGAATGATAAAACTTTTACTAATGAAGATAATGTCAAATCATATTTATTGTAGTTCTTCGCAGATATATTAGATGCTCTGTAAATTAAGCGGATTGACAAATAAAACACGAGAATTTTTAGGATACAAAAATATTTTGTAAATATTTCTTTAATCTTTCAGGTAACTTGTAGATTCCGTCCACAAATAGATTTCTTGCTTCAAGGCGTTTTATTTAGAGACCAATTTTTGCATATTTGGGTAAGTCTTGAAGTGCTGCTCACCAAGTTCATGTGCCAGCAACTGGAACAAATTAAAATCTGAAAAAGCAAGAACTGATGGTATTGCTGGGTGGGTTAGTACTTCCAAGACTAAATCTTTTAACATGGTTTTTACTTCTTTTTTGAAGTATATGCTTTTTGGTCCATTCTGGATCTCTGGTAATCAAACATTAACTCTATTATTTGTTTCTGATAGCGATCAGAATTAATAGTTCACCAGATTTTAGAAGATCTTAATATACCACACCTTTTGATCCCACCAAACTCAAATCATTGCTTTCTTTCTGAAACGATTTTACCTTGTAGTCTAGTTTTGAATTTTGACCATGAATTATTGAGTTTGGGATTCTCATAATAAATCAACTTCTTATCTCTGCCACAATGTTATGTAAAAAGATTTTAGTTCGTGTCGTCTCAACATTTCACAGGCTACTTTTTCTTTTTGCATATCCCCTCCTTAAAAATTTTTCTTATTGCATTTAAGAGACCAGAAACTTTTTGCTGATCAGCATTTAGTTGCATGGGATTTGTTTTTGCGTTTGATATAAATCTTAAACTAATAGAGCCTGTAATTGTTCTTCTTTAAATGCAGAAGTGCGACCTGGATGTTCATTATTTTTCAAACTGAAATCATTTTTGAAGCGCCTAAACCAACGTTCACAGGTAGCCTAAATTGTTCCTTATGAACATCGCAAAATAAGCAGTAAGTGCCTGCAACAATTTTCCAAAAAAAAATAGTGAATCAAAATCACACGCAAATGCTCTTTCCAAAAATAAATTTTGGTGATGCTTAAATATAAAAATATTAAAAGTTTAAAATAATTTATATTCAAACCAAATACAATATATAATTAACAAGTTTTTATCTTATCATAAAAATTTTTTAAAAATACTCACATTATTTAAAGTTACGAATAATTTATCAAAGAGGTTTTTTAAACGATGAATTTTTATAATTCCTTGAAGATGACAACTGGTCCTAGATAATAATAGACAATTCACAATTTAATAAAAATATATTATTTTATATAGTTTCAGGACTTGTTTCTTCAAAAAAAATCAGCAATTATATTCATGCCAGACCAATAATTATATCGAGTCGTGTTATTCTTATAAACTTACATGAATTCTAAAAATTATCAATTTTGCCGTATTGATTGATTTCTTTTTTTACAAAATTTTTTAGATCATAAATGATGCCGTAGAAAACGACCTTTCAACTTGGTCATTGTTTGATAATTCAAATGGTTCAGGATTGCGCGTTGATCAATTTAAAACCGAACTAAATGATCTGATTAGAAGTAACACATCATTTTTTAAAAATATTTTAATATTTGTTTCATTTAGATGGTGACAATATTCCCATCGATATCTGTAATAAGATGAAAATATGGAATCGAAATGTGTACGAGAGAGAGAAAGATATCACTGAAACATTGTGGATGATATTTAAAAGTTTATTTTTATCATTAATTCGATTCATTTCTTATTTCATTATAGAGATAGACAATAAAATAGCATTTAAGGGTTGTATTAATTCAATGATGGCTATACTGTCGGAGAATTCTAGCAAAGTTCAGGTTGTAAATTTTATAATTACTTATCACAAAAAGTAGATTGGTTCTAATCATATAATGTTGATAACGTTAACAGAATTTATTAACAATTTATTAACAATTAAATAAGACATTTTAAAAAATTTATAAAATTAAAGGATACTTGCTTTCATTATTTACATTTACTTTATCATTCGTCATGAACATTTTTACTGCTGTCTCAACTTTACGATTGTAATTGCGTAGTTTCTTTATAAGTAAGTTTCTTTTGTGAGTTCACCGAAAAATTATATAATATAATTCGGATCTTGCTAGTTAATGTTCCATAAAGTGCTCTGTTTTCTTCAACAATAATAAATTCGAATTTACTATTTCTTTCTAAAAAAGCACAAAGTGATTTCATGTGGATCTATAATCACATAAAACGAGATGTGCTAGTCATTTTTTTTAATATCAGTCGTTATCGTTCCACAATACACAACCAAATCAGTTTTGGGGATCCTATTGTGTAATTTAAGTTTTTGTTGTATAAAAGCTATAGCGATGAAAACATATAAGCAATTGAATTAACTTTTACTATTTCATAATCTTCTACAAGCAATTTAGCAACTCTATTTAACTTAATAATTATGAATATCATTCTTATTTCATTTCCTCTCGCCGCTGCTGAAGTATTTCACTCGATTGTTCTGGATTATAATGTTTCTTATTGTAGTTCAATGCCAATAATAACACGGAATTCTGCCGAATGCTTAAGGAGCGTTTCATGAATTCTGAAGTGATGATAACTTCTTTTATGACAAATCTGGAATTAATTGTTCAATTGGGATTGTTCAAATTGACCAAAGATTTGCTGTTCATCATATCCAATGGTAAATGCACTATTTCCACTCATAATTTTTCCATTTTCATGAGTTGTGATCGTCGTCAGAATTGCCAGACTTATCTCATGATGACGCTATGGAAATATTTAACAAATGTTGTCGGGTGGCTCATTTGAAGATTGGTCTTGAATCGTTGACTCAGCTTTTCAATTGTATCTCTTACATGGAAATTCTCAAAGATGTACTCAACCCTCCAGATTTTAAAACTGAAGCTAGGTAACATTTTATCCATTCTGTATTTCTGTATTTCGTGAGTGGTTCAGCAATACTGTGAAGAAACTCATAAAATGTTTGAATAACGGATCCAAGTTTGAATTGGAACAATTTCTGAACATTAAGATGCAAGGAATTAATTCAAAATTAAAGTGAGCTTTATTTCAACGGACTTTTTAACGATAATTGATTATTTGATATTGGTAATAAGTTTTTCATAAATATTTTTTCTCTCTGAATTATTCAACTTATCTGTTCATTCGAAAGTTAAGCAGTTAAATTTTCTTTACCAGAAAAATTTAGAATTTCTAATAATTTTGTGAAATTATAGATTTTTCTTTAATTTAAAAATAGACTAATTGTCTAAAAAGTCATTAACACAATAAAATACATGTTATTAAACAAAAACCTGGTATAAATAATTTTAAAATAATGAACTATGTAAAATGTAATAATTTATGAAACCGCTACAAAATTTGACACAGGATTCTAATCTTAGTTGCATTCACAATCCCAGATTTTCGAAATATTCTTCGGTGAAAACATTGGTATTTGATGTCTTCCACATTCTGTATTTAAATAATTTTGCTTCTTTACATAATAATTTAATCAGAACCAGACATTTTCAATTTGATTCAAAGCTGGGCATAGCGGTGACCAATCCAATGTTTTCCAATTGTTTCTCTGGATGACATAGAGCACCACCATCATTAGATTTCCCCAAATTGATGCATCTTTATTGACATATTGCCTTCCAGTCCTCTGACTTCTTTTCAATCTATTAAACCATAATATAATAATATTAATATAAAACCATTTCTGCTTAAAAATATTTTTCAGTTTTCCAGATTCACTTTCAATAACTGACAAGACCACATACAAGGATTTCTTCTTACATACACACATCGAATTTCTTTTATTAAAAGTTGTTGTTTCCTTCCACCACTTTTAAGGCTATTTCATAAATGCTGCTGTTGTTTATATTGCTCAACAATCTTTGATAGTGAACTATACAACATTTCAACAATCTTGCGATAGCTTAAACGTCTTCTGTGGTAAATTTGTGTATCTATTAAGATAAAGTTACCATAAAGGTTAACTTCAAAAATATTTATAATACTGTGCTTATTGAAAATAGATTTCATTGATTTGTTAAAACCACTTTTTATATCAGGAATATTCTCATAGAAATTAATACTAAAAACTTTTAATAACATACAAAATGAAATACTAAATGAAATTTTTTTACCAATAGTTTATTTAATAATTTAAAATTATATGTTTAAATTAAAATATTTCTGGTACAGTAGTCGCCGCTTAATGTGATCGCTTTGGGACCATTCCTTTTTGATAACAATGTCCGATTGATAACATTATTCGACTTTTTTATTACAAAACAAAAAATAAAAAAAATAGATTAAATATTTATTTCAAAAAATTCGTCAAGCGTAGTTTGCCGTTTGTCTCGATTTAATAAATCCTGAATATAATTTTCATAATCATAATGAAAATCAAAATTTTATGCTTATTTAAATATACGTCTTTGTTGAAATTAATGTAGGTCTTTATTTTTATAACATTATACATGATAATTATAAGTGGAATATGACATTTGATACAAAACGTCCCGTTCCTGCAAAATTCGATAACAATATCCGATTGATAACATTAAGCGGCGACTACTGTATTATAATTAAAATATCATTTTTTATTCAGATTTGATAGTTTCATTTTTAATTTCTAAAGAAATTTCGATTTTCAAACTTTTTATAGATTTTATCGATTATTTTAAATTATTTATGGTTTCAAAGTTTTATTATTCTTATAAATTTTGTTAAGAACAATTAATTTTATTTATTTTAAATATAAAAAATATTTGGAAGTAATGCAGAAAACAACTTTCATTTGACTATATCGAATATTGTATCTTATTGGTGTAATTTAATTATTAATGTCATCTTTAATACTTAATGGGGCAAGTGTTGAAAAGAGTTTGAACCTCAACGAAATATATAAATTGTATATAACAATTAGCCGAAAAAATGGTAATTTATATTTCTCTAATCAATTTTTTGATTTTTTTTTTGAAATTGAGCTGTCAATTATTATTAGTATTAATATTATTTTAGGTCTTTGAGTTCAATTTGGATTGTTAATTTCATCACTTCAGAGCCCATTCGAAGCCACAAGGCTGTCGTATTCGAAGTTGAAAATAGCAAATGTAATTTTTAAATTTTATTTCCGATGTAATTGATGTTCATTAAGCCGAGTTTCAAGTTTACCGTCACGATTTAGAATTGTCTGATATTCAAATGTTCTGATTTAATTAATCGATTAAGAATCTTTTGTTTAATATTGTTTCAATGAAAAATAAATATTAAGTTGACGTAAAATAAATAAAACGTTTGATTTTTGAAAAAAAATTCACAAAGCAATAACGTCACAGGTCTTTGCAATTTGTTTAAGTTATTCAATTTGAAATATTTGAAGATTTAAATATCCATTAATATTGGGTTGGCAAGAAAGTTCGCTTTTTAATCAAAATATTTTATTGACAAAATAATTTTAATTAATTATATGTTCACCGTTATTATTAATGATCTTGATCCTACTTTCTGTCAAATTGGTTATATTTACAAATTCCAATATTAAAAAGCGCACGAACTTTCTTACCAACCCAATACGAGAAAAATGTGATTTTTTTAGTTTAATAATGGATTTTAGTCATAAATTTTGCAAAATATTGTTATAGCAATGTTTATGAATCTTGCTTAAAATTGCTTTTTTAAAAAGATGTAATAAAACGAAAATAAAAATAAATCAATTTTTAAAGTTACAAATGAGACTAACATAAAAGTGTTCATTATTTAGTGTATCAAATGTAAACTGGACTCAAACTCTTAGGTGGTGCAAATAACAATCAGTAAAGCAATAACTTTTAGTTATATTGGATCACAACTTTAATGTCTCACAATGTCAAATTACATTTCAAAAACCAAGCGGTTATCAATAATGCCAAATCCAAATAAGATTTTATGAAAATATAATGTTCCAATTTAAAAAAAGTATTACTAGTAAACTAAATTAATTAATATTAATAACTTTAACAAGATAAGGTAAAAGGTAATGGAAAAGTCTTACGGTTTATCTTCCGCTATAATATACTCCCGAGTTATCGTCTGAGTCCTACCGATAACTCAATGATGGTGAATTTTAAGCATAGTCCTAGTATTGCAAGTATTAAAATACTTGATATACAAAAGTGTTCAAAATACAAATATGTGACACAATGCAAACAGTCGTAACAAAATTCTTTTGTCGTTGATTATTCTTTCGAAATAATGATTTGTGAACTATTTGACACGTTCTCTGAGGAGTGAAATAATGCTAAAAACACTCTGCTTATATATATTTTTCTGAAACTGATCTGAAGATTTTTCTTGAAATAATCTCTAAATTAATCTTAAAATTCCCTGAAAATTATTTATTGGTGACTATTAATATTTATAAATTACCACTTTCAGAATTCTTTAAAAATTACTTTTGGAGGGCTGTTTTATTTTTTTTCAATAGTTATTTAATTTTAATTATTAATATTATTTTTAAAATTTAAACCCTTTTCATGATTTTCCTTGGTTTTATTTTCCCTAGGGGTGTCTTGGGTAACCCAACAAAAGTTACTAATCTAATTTTACTATTCAAATAAGAGCTTGATATTAATTTCATTCGTTTTTTACAAGATAAAAAATATTAAAATATTTTGGGAATTATAGTAATATCTTATAATCCCACTATTAGTTGGAGTAACAAATTGGCTAACATTAATCTTTATTAAATCACACAGTAATAAATAACTCGATGTAATTTTTCTTCAATATCAAAATAAGTCTTAAATGATTGTCTCTAATATGACCAAGTCGGAAAATAATTTAAAACACAAGTAAACTTAGTCTCTAATTCTTAACAACAATAATAAAAAAGCGTTCTTGTTAAGCAATACCACCAATTATTATGAGACTTTTAGAAACCGTTTAGTCAAAGTAATTGTTTTTAATGGAAAGAAGATAAAACATACTTCAAATGTTGTTATTTTTTCTATATCCTGGAAATAGTTATGGTCACCTAAAATAAAATGTAAGACACATTAAAAAAACATTAATGCATCAAATAAAATTGGAAAATCACTTCACACAAATGTATAAAGAACTACCATAAAATATATTTTTAATTTGTGATTTTAAATCAGAAACACAAACAAGTCGTTTATATAATGAAGAAAATAAACATTATCTACCTAAATTCCATCTTGTAAAAAATACTAATTAAATTTTTAATCTTTGAAAATAATTGATTTTTAAATTAACAATTTGAATACATAAAATAAGAAATAATAATTAAAATTTTATATCTAAAATAAATATTAAATAATTAAAAATACGTTTGAAAAAATCAAAATGTTCTTGAAATATATTTTACAACATAACAGCTTTTAATATTTTGTTATTATCTTTATCTTTTTTATTTAGCTTTAAGAAATAAAAGAATCAAACGAAATATTTTATTGAAAATTTAACAATCTGATAAGAATGGAATGTATCCAAAAATATTATTTTATTGACAAAGAAGATTTTGTTTATTTATTTAATCATCATATGAAATAAAAATGTAAATGTAGAAAAAGTAAAAAAGAATAAACAAATAATTTTTTTATAAATATATTTTAATATTTCCAAACCGTATTTTATTTAAAATTAGAAAAATTCAAATTACAAGAAATTATTATCAGGATTTTACAACAAAAGAAGATTAATTATATAATTCTTTATATTCAACAACTGCAATAAAAAGCTGAATCTAACTTTTTATATTACAAACAGCAAATAATTTAGATTTATGATAAGCTTTAAAAGATTATAAATTTGAATTGAAAGATATAAATATACAGATGAATCTCTAATTAACGAGTCCTCTATTTAACAAATCTCTGCATAATAACGAACGAATTGTAATTGTCCAATCTATCCAATAAAAGAAAATTCCTTTAATTAATCCTCTCTAAACGAACGAACAAAAAATTTTACGTATATTTTCTATAGAAAATTTTAATATGAAGTATAACGAACATGTGAAAATATTTGTTTAAATATTCTATTATTAAAATAAACAAATTAAATTTCATAAAATAATGAATAACAACAAAGAAATTATTCTACAGAAGACAAGAAGAAAGTTATTGAATCTAAAAATTGCAATTCGCAATATACTTATCGCGAATAGAGTGGACATTTTCATTTACCTCTTAGTGTAATATCTGCCACTTTCCAGAAAAAGGAATTAATAAATATATGACACAAGCGTCTGGTGCCAAACAAAGATTAAATTTTATAATCAACGATGATTTTTTAACCACAGGGCCTTAAAATTAGCTAACCACGCAAATATATTAGGTTTCAAAGCTCGTAATGGGTGGCTTGAAGGATTTAAAAAGCGTTACACTATGAAATCCAATAGAATATTTTGGGAAAAAAGCTGTTTCGATGTGAATCGTGTAAAGCAGTGCCTAGCAACCTTTTCACACCCACGACACACCAAAATACTTCCTAGAATTCCGCGGCACACCAATAGTTAAAAGATATGGGTATGAAATTGATATGCAAATTTTACAATAAATTTTGTTTTTTTATTCGAAAAATATACGCAAAACTATAACATTTATTTTACACAATTTTAATAATTAATGTGACACCTGCGCTTGTTTCAATGAACACAAAAGTTTTATATTCGGCT
>JBBMKC010161280.1:0-15534 GCA_037834085.1 Bipalium vagum | reverse complement strand
TTACTAAAACATCTTATCTTAATAAATGACATTATCATTTATGAAAACGTCACTTTCAACTTGTACACCTAATATTTAAACTTGAGATTTTAATTTATAAAACGTTTTGTAATTTTATAAATAATCTTTACTGTTTCCGCCGTCACAGTTAGTTGACCCTCTTTTTGCATTTCATGCCAATGATGTTCTTCCTTTTCCTGACCCAACCATATTTTTACTCTCAGTTGACAGGATATCAGAAGGTCTTTATCATCCTTCTCTTCAATAAGAATAGGAGACTAGAGACATATAAGTTATCATGAAAATTATTTTAATAGAAAATATATCCAACTTTCATAGACAAATTTTGCAATACTCCACAAAAGCGACCTCGATAATCCGAATTATCACTCCACAATAAATCATGTGCAGGAATTCTCACAAAATGCTTTCTCCTACCTCCAGTTAACATCCATATTATTACATCTGGCATACTATCTTGTGGCTAAGTTGGTTTTTATTTCAAGTAAAGGGAAGTCGATTAATTTTTACTTACTTCAGTAGTTAGATTTTGTAACTGACACAAAAATGCTTCTAAATCTTGAATAGCTTGAGAAACGTCAGTAACCTCTTTTCTAATTCTAATTGCTTCTGTCATTATTTGATTGACCTCATGCTCACGAATAACTTTTAAATATTTATCCAATTCAGTCTGAGGACTTTGACCTGGCTCCCAAACAGGCATAGGCTTACTTGGAGAAAACGGGAAAATTAAAAGTCAATTATTATAAAGAAATCAACTGGCAGAATACTTTCATAACTGACATTTTTAAAATTAATTTAAAATTAAAATTAATTTTTAAGGTTTCTAAAAATGTTAAATAACGTTTTAATTAAAATTTTTACATAATTTGGCAACGAAACAGGCAACCATTTGCTTGGAAGTGTTCTCCCTGAAACACCCAAAACGGTTGACTACCGCTTTGTTCCTGGTCACATACATGTTTTGAGGTTCCCTGCTTAAATATATTGACCTTAGTTTTGCAATAATTAACGTGAACTCTTTTTTGATCAATTGTCTAGAGAAGCGGTATCCAACAAGAACATCGCTTGCTGACACCCAAGTGTTCATGGAAAAAAGAATGAACTGAAGTCCAAGAAATGTTCAATGATGTCTGAATTTCAATATATACTGTCCGACGATCTTATTCAATTAATTTCAGAACTTCAATATTTATATCGGATGGTTGTTTTGCACGACTTTCTGCCATCATGATCACCCAAAGAGACGCGTCAAGACCTAAATTCACGAAACCATCGCTAAACTGTAGATTTTGATGGAGCATCATCAGGAAATGCAAAATTTAGGCGATCGAGACATTGGTGCTGTGTTAATCCTCATCAAATACCATATAAAATCATTTCTCGACAGTTTTCTGTTGATAAATTTATATTTTCCGATTTTTTTGTCATATTTAAATATTTATTTAAACATATGCGATTTTATTACTTTATTATTAATTGTATTAGATAAAAAAAGTATTAAAATAACGTATTTTATGATTATTGTTTTATTTCTTATTAAACCTTTCCATATTCACCATTCCAAAAATTTTTGACTGCCAATTTTATGACTGGCATTTTCCCTTTCATGAAATAAAATTTCATAACAACGGATTTCTTTGGTATTTTGAATGGCTTACGACACGTTAATTCTGTTAAACAAATGATATTAACATAACTTTTTAATTACTTATTCTTAAGAATTTCAAAATCAAAATGTAATTAGAATGTTTCACAATTGTCGATAATGAGCTTTGGAGAATCAGCCTCCATAAGCTCTTGCTCTTTAGGCTCCTTTGTGGGTTTAGAATTGTTGCTGATTGGTGCTGGGACTTCTTTTTCTATGGATCCCAACAGTAGTTAAGGTACTATTTTTTTTTTAAAAAACAAAAACCAGAAATTATATAAATCAATATATTTTTATTAAATCATAAATTAACCATTATTATCAACCACATGTTGCCATCTTCCAGGGAGGATAAAAATTTCTTTTCCTTAAATCCTGGTCGGTTTATCTGTAAAAACTGCAACAATCTGAATTGATGTCACCATTAGTAAGTTTTTCCATTCAATATTTTTTGCATATAGCGAAACAAATGACATTCATTAGTGGCGATATCTAGGATTCATATTGATGTGGCCATACCACCAAGTCAACATTTAAAATTTTTTCCATGGTGGGCAAAGATGTGTGTAGTTTTGCAAATGATGAAAACAACCCCTTTACGATTTTGGGTGTTTTATTTTGATTTCGTGTTCAATTTTGTCAAGTGATCAATATAAATATCAGAAATAATTATTTTCTTCTTTGCGTTGTAAAGAAGTAAAGCGTTGGTTTGTGACGATCCTTACTGATGAAGGTTTGATTTCGTTGTTTAACATCTAATAGTCCGTCAGGTCGCTGTTTATCTTTGAGTCAAAAATCATCTGTTAGGAATTCGTCTAATCAACTCTTCTTTCTTTTAAGATATTCTTGCCAAATTATTCAATTTATTTTGGCAACCTCGAGATACATTTCTTCATTTCTGATAATAGAAAAGTAAATATGTCTTAAATGATACTCCTAAGTAAGACTGAAAAAAAACCAATCTATGAAATTAATAGATTAAAATTGGAATACATAGACCATCTTTTAATATTGTTTTAAAAAAATGATCTACTTAGTTAAAATAGAGCAAAAGTGAAATTAATAATAATAAATGATTTAATTTAAAATCGGCAATTATTTTCTTGCCAACCCAATATGACCTCTGTTACAAAAGATAAATTTACCCCAAGTCAATGATCAAATCGTCAAAAGCATTGATGACACAGTTGGCTTGATCTTGATCACTAAGATTTGCACCCTGTGCAATTTTAATTTTTTCAATGTTCTTAGTCTAAAAACAATTAATTGTGACATAAGATCTTACAATAAATGAATTAAACCAATCTGTCTGCTATATGGATGAAAAAATTAACAGTAAAGAGCCTCCAAGATATATCTTCCCAGTGACAATCAACAACCGAGCACGGTTTCGTATCGCCCCATGGAAGGAAATAGTAATATGATCCATCGAAAATCCCGTTGGTTGGTTGGGTACACGAACTACTTGCTGGAACTGTATCGTCCAATTTGTTTCCGTAATTACCCATGCTGACTTCAAATTCAATGGGAGTATCTGAAATTCTAATCATGGAGGCTGACATAAATGCAGAATTAATGCGATATTTTCTTCGACGAAGACATTTCTTGATAATATTTCAAATAACATTAAGAGTTATCAATAATTTTTACTGAAATCTTTTTCACTTGCTCCTCTGACATCTGATGCATGGAAACAGTAGCATCGGGAGTTTCGTTCAACTGTGTAGTCAATTCAAGTAATACTCTACCTCTGTATGCACATCCATCTCCCTTTCCCAAATTGAGAGGTTCATATTTGTCTAGCAAATCTGAAAATTCACGTGGACTTCCATAAAAATTCAGAAAACACGGTCCCAGAGTTGGTAGAAAACCTTAAATTATACGTAGTTCATAAAACGTGATAAGAAAATAGTATTTAAGAAATAATGAAAAGTTATACTTTTTAGTAATAATTATTCATTGTTGTACCATGCAAACCTTTGCCATTTCTTATTTTACAAAGACTAACCATCTTCTGATGAAGAAGTCAATTGAGAGATGGAAACCATAAATGTTCCTATGGCATCATCGTCACCTAGATTATCCCTTGAAAAAAATTACAATTCATAACTCAAAATCAATAATTATATAATCCTAGCAATATGGTCTTTGAAATGTCCAATAAAGTAAATTCCTTTATTAAACAGAAGAATAAAATTATTAACTAAAATAGTTTATAATAGTGAAATAATAAAACATTTAAGAAATAAAAAGTTTTTAATAGGATATATTAAATTGATACCTTAAAACAAAACTTTATATATATAATAATTTAATCATAGTTAATTTTTTTATCTAGTTAAACATAATAAAATATGTGAATTACTTTTGTATCATTTGAAAATTATCTATCAAAATAATAAAAATATACAAATTGAAGTTTTGTAAAAAACAAAGAGATTTAAATAGTTATAATTTTGACATTTTTTATAAGTCAAATAAAAAATCATCTGTGAATTTTTTTGAATAAATTAAGTTTCAGTGTACATAATGAATTTTCTTGAAATGTTGTCTTGAAATACAAAGAATATAGAAAACACTGATGTTTGCATTATTAATCTAGCTTATATAACAATTAATAAAATTAACTTTAGAAAATTTATTTAGAAAATTATTAAATTAATATTATTAATTAATTAGATGATTTATTTCTCTTCTCTCAACAAACTTTAAATTAAATTTATTATAAAAAGACATTTAATTGTAAAAAATGGTATCCTAAAGAATTGAAAGTGAATTCAGTATAACTGAGAAGATAATTTTGAGGTAAATGAAAACATAACTTACCAGTCATATAATTGTAATTTTAACGTGTCGCACATGGATGGAAACTGTAAAATTATAATTAATTGAATATTAATTATTAATTGGTTTACAAAATTCAGAAAATAAGACAATATAATAGCAAAAATTCTGGTTAACGCCAGATAAGCATTTAATAAAATGTAATCTTTGTGAAGTCAAACCCTTTATTTATTAATCAATTCCCTATCATTATTTATTTTTATTACTTAGAAATTTAAAAATAATTTAGTAATAATAATAATAAAATAAAAAAAATAATAATTAATAAAAATATTTAAAATTTCCAAGAACTACTGCTAGTAAATATTTCTTATTTGGTGTTTTTCCTTCCCAAAAAAACTTTCATTGGGTTTATGTTAAAAAAATTGATAATTGATAAATAATAATTGTTTTTGTGGAGGAAATAATTAATAAAAAAATCTATTGGGATTTTATAATAATAATTATGGTAATTTGTTCAATTAAAAATCCATAGAGATAAAACACAACTTGTAATGGTATTCTCAATTCCTCATTCCAAATCGGATGATCATTAGTGAACTTTGTACTTGTTTTTATCTATTTTTATTTTTAATTTAAATAAGCATTTCTACTTATAAAATATTTACTTCTTTTCCAGCAAAAGAAGCCTTCAAGTAAGGATCCACCAATTCCTTATTTGATGATCCTGTAAACATCTGCTTAAGGTCTTCCAATGCAGCACTGTCCACTAAATGACACGAGAATTTAATATTGTTTATAAATTTAAATCAATCGGACTCATCGGTAAATCTTCTGCCTGGTATACTTTCAAAATAAAAATTGCTGGTCTTAATTGAATTCCAGCTGGTCGTATCAAATTGCTGTAGATAATGAAAAAGATATATAGAGAGACCTTTTCAATTATCAATTAACCTTTCAATTTCATCACCTTCATCTTTTGCAGGGCCTGAGAAACTCTGATAAATGAAAACTTTTTCAAAATATACAAATATTAGAAAATTTTATTAAATTACATTGAGATAAAATAATAAAATTAGAATACATAATTATATTATTATTTTTTGATTTTTGTCAAATTGTTTAAAATAAAACCCCGAATAAATATTTATAGTTCGATAAAAGAAAATTTTCGATAAAGTCACCTTCGATTTACTGAATTATTCATATGTAAAAAATTTTGATATAATCAAAAACATATAAATTTGTAATACGATTTAATTAATTAATATTAATTATTCTGATTTAAAAGTTCTTTTAATATTAATATTTATAAAGTTATTTACAATTTTATATAAAATAATATGAGAAAGTTACAATTTTAAAGAAGATTGATATCCCATAGGAAATTGAAAACGAGAAAAGTAAAAGTTTTATGATGAAATATAATGTTGACAAGTCTATAAGTTGGAATCGTGGAATAAATTCGTGAAATTATTAAAGAAAATGCTTTTAAGCATTTATTTTCATTAAATCAAATGATCAATTCTACGATGTAGATGAAATGGGAACATTAATAAATGCACTATGTCCAGAAAATTTTGCAACTACGCCTAATATTTTAGAATGAGGTACCGGAGAAAATGACTATAATGGACTTATAGAAGATTTTAGCTACGAAGAATTTTTGGATGAATACTGTAATGATATTAATGTATTAGATTTTTTTCTAACGACCGGGCATTTGGTCCAACTTTCTTGTTTTCTTGATTCAATTATAAATGAATCTGCATTAATAATGGCATATAACTAGAAAACTGTGCAGATTCTTCGCACAACTAATTTTTTTGAATGACATCATAGCAGCTATCTTTGTTGGATCTCTTCGAACACCCTCCAAACTGATGATATATGAAAGATATCTGATTTCTTTTTGAAACAAGTGACTTATTTCCGATTGAGTCGCAGATCGGCTTCTTGAATATTTTTATCACTCTCTCCAATATTTCGTAGTGCGTTACTTTGTCACTCGTGAAAATCAGAATATTGTCTAAATATTTCATTGCTTCATGAATACCCACCACTACCTTCACCGTGAGTTCCTGTAACGTCCCTTGTGCATCAGCTTTAGCATTCTGTTGAAACAATTTTCACTATTCTTGGTTGCAAACGCAGTCTTGTCCAATGAACTTTCCTCAAACTATTTTTGATAACATGCATTGCTGAGATTTATTTACTTGGTATCTCCAAGAATATCAAGCATTTCCTCCGTGTTCAACATCGGAAAAATTGGTGTCATTGTAAAAGTATTCAATTTCCTGAAATCCAGGTATCTCGTTTTTGCATATAACAACCATTGGTGAGTTCCAAGGAGAGTTGCAAAGTCTAATAATGTTGTTTTCAAACCAATTTGAACTCTTTTTGTTGATCTTTTCTTCTAGATGTAAAAGTTGACGTCATGGCTTGACATGAATTGACTCTCCTTTTGTTAAGAGTTTTAGTCTGATCCACCTGGTGCATCCAAAATCTGTGATTTTAGCCATAAATGCATCGTCGTATTTCTTTAAAATTAACATTAATTTCTGATCTCCTTTGGCTTTAAGTAATTCTATTGCTCTTTTGAATTGTTCTCCTGATGGAATTAAATCTCCAAATTGATCTGATAATGCAAATGTCCACTTTCTTCTTGAAATTTCCACTTCTGTGCCTGACTCTCCCCATTACAAGCTAAGCCCAATTTGCATCTGCATATAAATCTCTCCAATAACCCCTGGTATCATTGTTTCCACCACTAAAAAATCCACTAGTCTGACTGCAGGTTCTTCAAAATTATATTTTAAGATCCTCTTCTCCTATTCTTTAACATTTCTTCTAAATCTGATATCTGTTTTGGTCTGCCAAAAATTAGTCTCAACCTTTCTTCAAAGCTTGCAGCTTTTTGTTGTTTTAACGTATTCTTCCACCAGATTTTCGTGAATCATTTTCAATCCAGAATTCAAGATCTTTTTTTAATCTGTTTCATATCGAAAAATCGATTTCATGATTTCGAAGCTTTAGATCCCAGTTGGAATTCATAAAACATCGTCTAATTAAATTTTTATCAATAAGCATTCTGGATTTGATTAAAATGTATAAATTTTTATAGAAATTGATCAATTCAAAGAAAATTAATAAATTCATTGTCAAACCATATTTCATTTTTAAAATAAAAAGACGGTAAATTATACATATTTAAGCCACATATATAAAAAATCCGCACGAAATTTCTTGATCACCTGATCAAATATTATAATTGACAATATTTATTAATATAAAAATAAAATTATATAATATAAATTATAAAATAATATTAGATAAAAAAGAGATTAAAATTACACCAATAAAAAATTTTCTATTCAGTTATTTTTCATTTATTTAACCTTTTTTTCAAAATATTAATTATAAGGCTTATATAAATTAAATTTAAATATTAACAGAAATTATTAACAAAAATAAATGCTAGACTTAGTTTAAGCAAAAAATTTGAATGCATTTTCATAGCTAAATACTTTTTATGAATAATGTTTATCTTCTGATTTAAAGGACAGTGTTCTTACCGGTGCATCGTCTCCAGATCCCACAATAGCAACAGAAAATTTTAAATACCCTTTAGCTCCTGCACTTATATCTTCTGGGTCAGATAATAATAACCATTTGTTGATGAAAGCATGGTATGGTTCTTCATAGACCATTGCTAAGTCAAATTTAAATGATCCGATCAATGAATCTGATCGCAATTTTCTTGAATTAAAAATCTCAAATGAAATAAACTCATCCAACAGGTCGTTAGCTGAGATATTAAAGTTAAAGAAAAAACTGGAATTCCACACGGGACAGCCTGTTGAATATTTCACTTTTGTCTGCTTAGTTTGATTTTTGCATTTAACCTTGCAAACAGGAGATATATTTCCTCCTTGCAATTGACGAGCTTCAATCACCTTAACTCTTACCTATCATGGAACATTAATACTAAGAAGAACCCTTTAAAATAAAACTTGAAAGTCTTGAGGCTTAGTAGAATATAGTTTTCGAGTTGTTCTTTTACCACATTTAGATTTGCCATGCTTCACACCTGGATCATTTGGATCACTATCATCCTCGGTATCCACATCTAAAATATGAATATTTCATCAAATAATTCACCAATTTTTACAGTTTTAATCTAATTACGTATTTTATCAGTAATAGTTTATTTTTAAAAATATATTTTACCATTTTGCTGTGCTCCACCTTGTGACATTGCTCCCGAGGTCGATTTTGGAGCTTTATATTGAAGTTTTATATTTAGATTTCCCTAAAGTACATAAATATTACAGATACCTGTGTTTTCATAAAAGAGTAATACTGTAGTTGGTCTTTTGTTTTTATCAACTAAATTCAGGTTCAGTTGTACTTCTTGTTTTCCCCCAGCAAGATCACGTAGGGAAACTTCTGCTGTGCCCATCAGTCTATATATTAAAATACATAGATGATAAACAATGAAACCTCAACTTTTACCACATATTTTATATTCGAGTATCAATACACGAGTGATAAAAGTGATTATTAAAATGGATTATCTCTAAAGGGTTATGAATGAGAGTAAAGAAAATTAAATTAAAATTTATTTTTATAAATATTATTTTTATTTTGTACAAATATAATATTTTTAACAATTTTATTATTAGTAATTTTCTTTTTATTTATTAATAGTATTCAATCTATCAATTATTCTTATTATTATTAAGTCATAGTAATAATAATATTATTATGACTATTATTAATATTGTATCATTGCTCCATGCCATAAGGAGTGGATTTATAATAAAAAAGGAAATCAAGAAAATTTATATTTTACAACTATATAAATTATAAAATGCTAATATTTATCAATGATGAGTAATATCAACAGCAGCTCCTTTCGAGTGGAGCAATATGTCATTAGACGTAGATTTTTGGTATCGTTTATTCGAAGAATTGAAGAATGCAAGGTCATTGATGTTTAAATCACGAAATTTGGTCGGCTGATTCATAACAGTGATTATTGGATTAGGGTTTTCACCTAAATCATTTAATTTTTCCACATTGTTTGTACCAAAACATGGACGGGTATTATCCTTTTGGATGGAAACTGTTTGACCAGTACATTTTGTTGCAGATTACAGGTTTAAAAAAGAGTTATTTTTTAATTAACTTTGTATAGTTCACCATTTTTGTGATTTTTTGACGATCGCTGTGCTAGGTAATCCGAATGAATTCTCCATATTTCAGGGAGACCGTTAAACTTTTATTCCGAATTCGGTTTTGCAGCAGAGGTTAGTACCATTATTTTTTTGATACTTGTCTTCCTTATTACAAGAACTTTCTATGTGGGACTACTGTCACGATTATTTTCGCGATTGAACGAATGTAGCTGGAACCATTTTTCATCAATATTCACCCATTCGTCCGATTTGTTATTCCGGTGTTGTCAGCACCACTGCAACCTTTTATGTTCATGAACATCTGTTATTAGATGGCATATTTTCTACTACTGGGGATTTGAGACGCATTTCAAATATCGGAGTTGGTATTAGACTGGCATTTACAAATTTTTGCTGACACGGCTGCTTGTCAACACTTCAAAATTTTCTACATAATGTCTTCCAGGTCATTGCTTCCTATCCAACACACCATGTTCAAAAAACTGATTTCACAATTTTCTGGCATAGTTTTTGTTGACATTGAAAGACTGGCATAAATCTTCGACCGTAGCATATTCGGTTCCACATTTCCCATTTTTACCAATAACCTTTCATAATTCAGTAATAATAAAAATTTATGATTCCGAAAGATTTGACATTTCTAAATTCTAAAGATTAGCAATAAAATAAACAAAATTAATTATGTAAAACAATCCATTAAAAATCCATTAATCTACTTTTTATGGCATGGAGTAACTATATTATAAAATTGATAATATATTATATTATTTTATAATATAATTAATTAATTTTTATATTCATTAAATATTATTATTATATTATTTTTATTCTTATATATTGTTTTTATGTACATTTATATTTTTAAGATACATTACAAATATTAAAAGGTTAAAAAATGTTAATGGTATATAATGTAATCATTAGTCAAAATATAACTATTTAAAAGTTTTAATAAAATTTAATTATTAATTAATACTTTTCTAATGAAAAGATTATTTTCAGTTGTAATTTCAGTTAGCTTTAAGTTATTAAAATTGAATTAATTCCCATTTATTTGGAAAAGGCAATTGGTTGTTTTAAATGGCTTTGAAATAATAAATAATTGAAACAAATCGGAAGCAATTTAAAATTTCAATTATCATTATAAAATAGTTTTAAATTAAATTCAAATAGATTTTTTTTAATTAAGTACTTTTAAAACAAAATAAATTGCCAGAAATAAATAATCAATTAAAACATTCTCATTCAATATTTTGAAAATAAATATATAAATTATTATTATTTAAATTAATTATAAAGAGTGTATACGAAAAAAAATGGTCGCATACAAACACATGTGACACCTCAGATATAATTGTAAAAATATAGATAAGCATACAGATTTATAACTGAATCATTAATTTATAATAAAGAATCTATAATTTTTTAGTTTATATAAAATTTAGAAAAATGGCCTCAGCATAAGAAAGTATTCGCAAATTAATTGTGCACAAAAAGCTGCATGATAATGGAAGACGAAACTTATGTCAAGGTAGACTTCAATCAGATTCCTGGTCAACTTTTCTATACTTCAAAGAAGAAAGGCGATGTTGCACCAAAAGTTAAAGAAAAAAAAGTGGACAAGTTCGAAAAAAAATATTTGGTTTGTTAAGCAATTTGTAAATGTGGTTTGAAAAGCAGGGTTTTTGTAAACTGTGGTACTATGAACCAAACTATTTATGTTGAGGAGTGCTTGCAGAAACGACTTCTTCCTATGTTACTTGTTCATAACGTTCCAGTTGTGTCTGGCAACATGTCACTATGGAAAATCGGCCATGGACTGGTACAATGAGAATGGGGTCAGTATTGTACCGAAGAGTGCTAATCCTCCCAATTATCCTGAACTCCAACCAATTGAAAAATATTGGTCTATAATGAAAAGGAAATTATTGTTAACAAAACAAAACGTGAAAAATGAAAAGGAATTTGAAAAGGGATGGGTCAAACTATCACCTGAGGTTACTCAAAATGATGTGCAGCACCTAATGTGAAGTGTGAATTCCAAACTTCGATCTTTTTCAAACAATACCGCCAAATAATAAAATATGTAATTTTTTGTAAATCTATTCTTATACGTTTTTGGATATTTATAAATTTTGTGTTTAGCTAAATAAATGCGGATTTGATAGCTGTATTTGGCGGACCAGTTTTTTTCGTAAACACCCTTTAATTATAATAAATAAATAAACATCAAAGAGATGAAATGTTTTATTATGCTATTATTTTTTAATTAATTTCATCATTTGAATTAAGGCTTAACTGAACTAGAAATATATATATATATAATACATATTAATTAAAATTATTTTTCTTTGGTTTTCTATAGCTTTTAGGAATAAAATAAAATAAAAAATAATAAAAGTAGAGAATTGCAAAATAAATAAAGTTCATCGCTCATTTTCCATTAATATCAACTTAGACGGAAAAAATATTATTCCCAGATAAAAAGTATACTTAATCTCTGGTTCATCTGAGGTGATTTATTAAAAGACAGACCTGTTTTTCTCTGATGTCAACGCAGACGATGTAGAATGAAACGAAAGGGTCATTGTAGTAATTGTCGAAAGGTGAAACAATAATTTGCTCACTTGTCCGGACCAATTTTCTCTTTATCCATTATTCTCAAGTTTAGTATATCACTGGGGTTTAATGCCAATCCTGCTAGATCAAACACCAATTGCTACGAAGTTAGCTCAAAATCATGTCCCTTTGCAAAGTAAATAAAGATTATACCTCGTCCCACTGGGGATTGAGATTGTCATTGATTTCTTTTGTTTGTTTCTTTTGGCCTGAAACAATATTTTTCATAAATGAACATCGTACCAGTCATTCTCAGTGACTTTTTTTTATAAATTAAAACCGAGAATTTAGTGTAAAGATCGAAAAATCTGAAATAAATATTGAAATACATTCTGAACTATTGGATTGGCAAAAAGATAATTGTCGATTTTACATAAAGACATTTAACTTTATAAAATAAAATAATCATTGTTCAAATAACATTAAAAGATAAATATAGTATAAAAATAGTATAAAAATATATAAAGATAGTATAATTCATAAATTGCTTTGTTTTCTTTTTATTATCAACTTTGGTATGAAAGTTCGGAAACTCATTTGAACAATATTTTACTTTCTTATTATGAAAAAGAAAAAATGTAGATTGAGGAAGATGCTTTAAAGGAACGCCAATGTCAGAAATGATTTGAAAAATTCTAAAAGTGTGATTTTTCATTCAAAACTAATGGATGATCTGGTCGTACACTGGATTTCAATGAAAACGAAATTAAATACTTAATCAATGAACATCGTCACTAAACAACGCTTAACATTGTAAGAAGGCTCAGTGAATCACTTGCAACCACCCAAAGCCATATCAAGCATACGGGTATGTTAAAACTCGATATATCGATACACTACTAACGTAAGGAAAGTCACATTAGATACTTGTTGAACTCTGCGATTTGCTTATCAACATGAAAATCCAAGTAAAACCCCAAAATTGGCAAAATCGTAATGGCATTGTTTTCATCATGACAATGCAAAACCGCACTTTTCTTTGTCCTCTATGATAAGATTATTGGACCTTAGTTGGAAAATATTGATACTTCCGCCATTCGATCTATGCAAAACATCTTGAATCTAATTAGTATTTCTATAAATAATGATGACGTCAAGTCCGACTTGTGTCGGTTTTCTACAGAGAAACTCTAGAGGTTTTTCGAACATAGAATTTTTGTGGTTCCTGAAAGACATCAACAAGTCCTTGAAAACCGTGGAAAATTTATAATTTTATTAAAAATACAATGTTTCATAAGTTTCTGGTATTTTGTTTCTTCAAAAAATCCGTCAATTTATTTCTTGTCAACCAATAATTTTAAAAATAATAGTGAAATAATGATATAATAGAAAAGGAAATGTGAATTTGGTTTACATGAAAAGAAATCAGTGAATGTTATATTTCTTTGTGTCTCATTCTTTGAAAAATAATTTGATACCAAAATTTTGAAATAAGTTTTAATCAGAAAATGTGATTTACATGGTTTGACTTTTTAATGATATATTGATACACTATATATAAAAATGATTATTGTATTAATAATAATAATTAATATTAATTTATGTAAAGCATGCCAGTATCAGCAAAACTGATGCAAAAAATAAATAAAAAATTAATTAATTAATAAATGACAAAAGTAAATATTAATGAAATTAAACGTTGACATACTTTGAAATTCTACAACTGTATAAGGATCACTTTTCCCAATGAACTCTAGATTGATCAAATTTACAGCATTTATTACTATAACGGTTAGACTGCTCATTTTGACCAAAAAAATAATAACAATGATATAAAGTTAGTTATTTAAATATTTATCAGTTCTGGTTTCAACAAATATCATAATTTTGATTTATTTAAACAAAAATAAATATTATTATGAAAAATCTTTTTTTTTATTAAATATTATTATTAATCAGAAAACATTAAGTATTCTGAATTAGTAAAAAATATTTATAATTTATCAATTTTCATGTAATTAATGTTCAATGGTTGATAAAATTTAAATATACACCGAAAAAATGTTATAAAAATTGTTTAGTTTTAAATAAAATTAATGTGAAATGAAAAAGAATACCTGTAATTTGAATATATTCAAATTGGATCCTAAAAGGATTATGAGAAATTATATATGATACAAAAAATAAATTAGGCTTGAAAATAATTTATTTGAAAAAAAGTCTTAAGTAATGAATGTATTTTGATTTAAATATTAGTGTATATAAGATGACAACATATCATCTAAAAAGTTAATATAGAAATTTGACATTACTTATGAAAAAAACATCAAAAAGGATTTACAACTTAAGCCAATCAAAATTCAAGTGGTTCAATGACTGGTGCAATGAAGAAACCAAGACTGAAAAAGTGCAAAGTCTTGATGAAGCGTCTAGCGATCGGTACACATCATGTGATTCTTTGGTCGGATGAGATGTCATTTTCGATTGTAGCAAAATTTCAACAAGCAGAATCACTGGATGTTATCAAGAACCGTTTCCCATGCAGTTTCTACACGATTACTCCAAAATCTGCTCACGTCAAAGGTTGGATGATTTGGGGAGGTATCACTTCGATGTCAAAGCCCATTTCGTTTTTATCAAACCAGGCGTCAAAATAAACCAGTAATATTAACAGGACAAAATTTTGGAAAAGATGTTAAAGCAATGGGTTAAAAAACATTATTCCAAGCAAAAATGGATGTTTGAACATGGAAGTGCACCAGTTCATGAGACACAATAAACTATGGACTGGCTCAAATCTCAAAAGATAGGGTGTATATTTTGAAATATAAGTTGTTTTTATTGTGCTAAGATGTTAAATTCTAATAATTTGTGAATGAATTGTTTAAAATCTTTGTTTTCTCGAAAAATTGGATTTCATCCACATCCAAAACATTTTCCGCATCCTCTAAAAATTAAATTAGAAAAGTTTATAATTAAAATTTAAATTGTACTAAATTATAGTACAATATAGTCGACTAATCAAAGACTGGAAGAATTTGAATTTTTGAATATGTGGAGACTCCCAGGCACCTCAGATGAAATGAATTTATAATAACATTTGTGCAACCATTTTAATTAACAATAATTCTTTCCTTTGTGATCCTTTATAATCCAATCTGACTATTTGTGCATGAAATTTTAATTAGTGTTTTATCATGTATTGTATTTGTTATTTCAAAGTGTTTAATAAAAGTCGCAGGTGTGAACAGAAATATTATATT
Organism: Bipalium vagum; assembly: GCA_037834085.1. Lineage (NCBI taxonomy): Eukaryota > Metazoa > Platyhelminthes > Tricladida > Geoplanidae > Bipalium > Bipalium vagum. The sequence goes on along the minus strand of JBBMKC010161280.1, from coordinate 58 downwards.
GTACCCATAGATGAAACCCGGAAGTTTTTTATAAAATAAATAATATAAATAATATAAA
>JBBMKC010161279.1:0-26159 GCA_037834085.1 Bipalium vagum | reverse complement strand
GGCAAAAGATCATAGATAACAATGGAAATTACTTTTGTTAAGTTTCTTATTTTATCTATGTAAAAATTCTTTTTTTTAATAAATTTTATTAGTTGGATTTTGAACTTTACAATCCAATATTATTAAATTATTTATTAAACTTAATGAAAAACAGATTTATAAAATAAAATATTGTTATTTTTATAACAAATAAAATAAAATAAAAAATTACATAACAAACAGTCAAAAAAATAAAAGAAAAGTAAGCACAACAAGGCTTTTCGTGCAAATTTGACAAAAATCATAATTAGTTAAATATCAATTGTGAGCTTTAGAGAATTATTTTCCATCATCTACGTATTGATCGGATTGCCGCTGTTCCGACTCCTTTGTGGACTTTGATTTCGAATTTTTCAGGGGTGCTGTGGGTGCTGATACCTTTTTTTCTATGGATTCCAAAAAATCGTTGAAGTTGACTTGTGATAGAAGGAGACAGAAGAATTCATTATTCTTAAGTTATTTGCAGCTTCATTCATCGAGGACCAAATACAATAATGATGAATAATTAAAAAACATTTGGAAAGTGGCAAATTTTTAGTTTCAAAAATTGAATACTTAAAAAATTAGATAGAACGATGATGGGCTTTTCTGGTGTACCTATACAGTTTACACTCTAAACTCATTGTACTGTGCAACATATTGGGGCCGAAATAAATAAAGATAAACTTCTTATTTTAAAAAAATATATACATATATATTTCAAAAATATATAAATACCAATGTTCATTATTTTTCTTTTAATTATGTCTTAAATCACTTTTCAACCTTGCCACTTCCAACTCTGATTTGTCAAATCATACTGTCCCAATGCTAAAACTTTTTAATATATTTAGGTAATTAATAATTTTTTTGTACCATTTCAAATGGATTATATTAATATGTGTAAATTGATAAAGAAGAACAAAACTCAAGCTCAAAAATCCAAAACAATGAAAATTTTCTCATTTTTTGAATTTCTGTAACTTACATCTTGATTTAGTCCACCAAATTACTTATTAATATTATCAATAAATCAATGGTTTTTAATTAATTTTATGAATAATTTTTTAAAAAATGGAATCAGAGATTAATAGTTTCTTTATTTATTAATTAAACCTATTTCCAATTTTACTCAATGAACTGCTTTAAAATTTAAAAAATGGAATCAGAGATTAATAGTTTCTTTATTTATTAATTAAACCTATTTCCAATTTTACTCAATGAACTGCTTTAAAATTGTCTAAGTAATTAAATGTTTTTAAAATCATACTAATAATTTTTTAAAAAAATATCTTAATTTTTCGTCATCAAAAACGATTTTCGATTTTTAAATTAATCCATTATCAAATAATCAATTATAAAATTGATTAAATAAAATATTTATTGGTTGTTAGAATGCATCACTTAAATTTTATTTTAACTTAATTAATTCTTGAAAGGTTGAGTTTTGTTATTGATTTTGTTATCTTCTTATCAATTTTTTATTTTTATAGATTTTGGTTAATAAGAAACATAAATGTCTGACAACAAAAAGAAGTAATAATGAATAATTTTTCTATTCGTATAACATAAAATAATTCAGGCTTGGCTCGGCATCTCCGAACATAAAATTTGATAACGAAGATGATACCTTAAAAAACAGAAACAGCTTATCTAAGAGACAGACTGAGGTTTGATTTTATTTTGTTGCATTAAAGATCACTCGGTATAAAATAATTATATATTTTTATCTATAGCGAACAGTGTATCGTCGATTATATTTATCTTATGATTTCCTTAATGACCTCCTTGGTGGTGTCAATGGCCAGTTTGAATATTACTTATGATTTTTTATTATTATATTGATTATCATTACTTACATTGATTTCCCATTTGCTCTATTTTATGTTAAAAATTTAATGTTAAACTCTATTTTTATATTATGCTTATGTTAAAATTACACCTTCTTTTACTATATAAATAATTAAATAAAATTTAAATAATAATTAGTAATATTATTTCGAGAATTATTCATCGTAAATAAACAATGTCTAGTAAAATGGTGAGAGATATGACATGAAATATATATTATAGTATTATGTTTATATATTAATTAATTAATTTAATTACTTTATCTTGTTGTATTTAATACTAATTTTTAAAAATTCTAGAACTTTTTATAATGATCGAGAATTATTTTGAAGATCATGTTGTCTACCTTGTTAAATCAAGGGTAGCATTAAAAAAAAGACAATTGGTTAAAATTTCGATTATTTATTTCTATTCTCAAACAAAAAGTTGAACATTTACTCAATGAAAATTCGTTTTAAAGCTTACTAATGGAAGAAATTCTTTTCTCAAAATCGATAAAATAAAATTTTCACATCAAAATTTTCTGAAAATAATTTAATTTTTAATTAAATTTAAACAATAATTGATATATTTCATATAACGGCTGTATCAAAACAGAGGAAAAAAGTAAATGAGAAATAAAATAGTCAACAAAATATTATTGAAAAATAACATAAACAGTAAATGGAACGCAATAGTTTTCCTTGTATTACGTTCTCGAAATGGTTTCCATTAACAGATAACGTTAACTCAATTCTTCGTTAGAAGACAATATCTTATCATCCATATCAACAATTGAACATTTAATGGCGGTTTGAAGTTCAATCACTAAAGAACACCGCCCATGAGGTATATTGACAACACTTCCAGTTTCCTCACACTTCTTCAAAAGTTTGGATAATGCTGAATAATAATGTACATGAGTTTTTAATTATTTTTCTTTAGCTTTTGATTTCTCTTAAATTTTATGAGAATTCCCATTGCCATAATAAAATCGAATTAAATCAATTTTTAAATCTAGATTCACACCTAAATTTAAAATACTTTTTGCCAGTTTTTCATTTAAACAAAATCTACTTTTATGTCGTATCTAGATATATAGATTTAGATAAAATATATTTTCATACAAAATAGACAGATAACAAGTTTATTTCCTTCATTGTCGTCCAACCGGTATATATAATTAATAACTTAACTTCTCACTTATCTGATTTATACTTTAAAGCACTTTTTATAAAACCATTACGATAAATAGGTAACATTTTCTTATCTCACAAAATGTAAAATAAAATCACGAAGGATCGATTGCTATTTTTATTTCCCCTTTGTTTTATTACTTCTTCACAATCCTCTTTTATAATAGTCATTCTTAAATTATATCCATAATACACTATTGAAGTTAGTTGTTTTAAAATGTACTTTTTCCCCTGAAAAAATTGATCTCTAGACTATTTCTCATGGCCATAAATGCACTGATTTTATTTCGATTACAATACTGTCTCTTAATGGTCCCATCCAAACTCATTCTTTTAAGCGTCTTACAATAGTTTTGATAATAATATGATATTCCAAAAAACCAGTTGCAATAATAGTCTGGTAAATGTTAAAAAGAGAACCAGAAGATAATTAATAATAAATTACTAAAACAAGTGTATATGTTTAGTTTAATCAATTATTTTTCTTATGTAGTCGGGAAATTATGAAAATTCTGATTTTCAACACGGGACTATGGAATGGAAACCCCAGGTTAATTGATCGATTTTTTGTTGAATATTGATTGAATAAAATATTGAAGATGTTTCGTCATGGAATGGAAGTTAAAGAACCTGAGGAAAATAGATTGAATTATAAAATAACAGTCAATAGCAATACAACAACGACTACCAATACAATGAGCAGCCCTCTCTATCAAACCACAGATACTTGTCCAGGCTTTCCATTTGGAGGAGCATTCTGTGGTTAACAAGACATGCTACTGACTCTGATGAACATTTACTCTGATATATCTCTTTAGATTAAACTTATTTAATTTGTGTTTTTCCTCTGTTCTATATTTTATTTGCTGTGATCTCTAAACACTATTTTACTTATGTTAATTCACAATTAAAATGTTGTAATAAATATATTTTATTTTATTTTTTTGTATTATTGATTATTCAGAGTCCACTGATTATGTTTATCATAAAAATAATGATTTTATTTTGTAAAAATCAATTTTATTGATTATGATATTTCAATAAATTTTACTGTTTTAATAAGCCAAAACTTCTCATCCGAATCAGTCTCGTTTAGCATTCCTCCTTTGTAATTTACAATGCTCTGTGTAGAATAACATTAAAAAGAATTTTTTATTTTCCCAGAACAATCTATCCGAAGACAAGTCAAATTTATTCTGGATTCTCTTGGATCAATTCCACGCCCAATTTGACACTTTGTAAATTATTAACTTCATCACAGAAATTCTCTCCGGAATTCCACAAGAACACGCCTTGTAGAAAGCCTAATGTGGTTCTTGATTTTAGTGCCTTAAATTCTTCTAACTTAACTCAAATCTGAAATTTCTGTGATAATATAATATTATATTATACAAATTTCGAAAGCTTACAAATGGGATTTAAAACGATTTTGTTTGCAAATCTTCACACATTTACGTAAAAAGATATTTTTATTTGAGTTTATTATCTTTTCCGGGTAAACGTTCATTTATCAATTGACAGAAAAGTTTTTTTTTAAAATTTTATTATTATGAAATATGTTTTGAGCTTTTTATCAGTTCTTCTCCAGTCTTTAATTAAACTATATAATATATTGATTTAAAAGTTTATTGATTAAAATAAATATAATATCAAATATTGATGATTGAAGAAGAACCGATAAAAAGTTCGAAATGTGTATTATAATTTATTTTTAATAATGTTGTCAATTGATAACAAGCGTCTACTTGAAATATATCAAAAACGTGAACATTGTAACTTTTGATGAATATAAACAATCGACATTAAGTTTTGGCGCTTTATAAATGTATCCTAAACTGGAGCCAACTTTGGGACCAATCTCAAAAATGTATTCATTTAATTCTTTACTTTTGTTCATTGATTAAAAAGAGGAATGTTGCACTGATAAAATCGAGTTTTTTAAAACTAACATATTTTAAATTATACAACTTTGAATTTAAAATATTCGACGAAAAATATAAATAAAATAAACTGATGGAACATTTTTTCAAATTATTATTAAAATAAATAATTAAAATCCAGAGGCAATCAAAAATATTTCATAAAAGTACTTTAAAACGTCATGCCCATTAGTTCACAAAAGTCTTGTCCTCGTTGATACTACTCAAACATGGGACTTTTTTTTTCTCCTTTTTCCATTATCAAAGGTAATTTCAGATTTAAACAAAAGATTTGATTATTGGACAAATATTTGAAAGAGAGGTTGGGTCCAAATGAATTCGACAGTGCCATTCGTTCCAGTAATCCCTGATTGTCAACGATCTAAATGAAGAATATATTCGATTTCACTGTTGAAATTAGCTCAAAGTTTTTGGATGAGATAGATTTTTCATTTAGATTTCTTTTGTCAACAAACCATTTTTACATGCAATTGTTTTTACCAGATAATTTCAAAACGTTAATCAAAGTGAAAAATCTATAAAATTTAAAACAAACAACCTGACTGCGATGGAAGAAAATAACAATAGTGTTACTCCCAGCAACAGCTTTGAATGGAAATTCAATTCATAAAACCTCTCCTCTGAATAAATGAGATGTTGTAGAAGCTGGGTATTCACATACCATTGCTATTGTTCAGTTTGTCATTGTTTCCTCAAATTATTCAACCATATCCCATTGTCAAATGGAAACTATAAATATATTTTTCCAATTTCCTATCTCAACTTAGATGTAATCATATGTTGTGAAGTATATTGGTGTAACTGATAGGAACTGAGATTATCAATAATCTTCTGTAAACAAAGTCTAATAAATGATAATCAATTCTAAAAATAATTCCATTTATTGGTTTTTAAGCAATGTAACGGAATATTGATGAGACCATGTTCAAAGAATATATAATAATTTAAAATCATTGAAACCCTTTGTTTTTTTTTGTTTAACTGACTTCATGTCTTCATTGGATTCGGTCAGTGGAGATATTTGAACTAATTTTAGGGCGATTTTTTCACATCAGTGAGATAATATTTTCCGAACTGAATATTGACAGAATTTTGTGAAGATGATATTTTTGATATTGATGACAGGGTAGTTTAATTCGAGCTTCCTTCATTAGATGACCCTCTGGTTGATATCTGATACATTTCTTTCCTTATTTAGACATGTATAAATTGATATATTGTCTGATAATATTGTCTACTTCTGGTACATTGTGATTTCACCTTTTATTTGATTTTCACTTTAATCTGATGATTTATTCACTCTTGTCCATCTTTATAAGTTATCTTGGTAGTCTTATTATTTCATCCTATTATTCTTATGTAAAAAATCTTTTGGAAAATTTATTGAATTATTCCAACAAACGACAATCATTTCAATGGCACATCCCTTTAACCCCTTTAAATTATCTTTTGAAGACCTCTAAGGGGTCTAGGGTAATTATAATAATAATAAATTAATTAGAAAACTACAAAAGAATAATAATAATAATAATTTTTATCAACAAATGACCTAATCTTGACAACGACAAATGTCGAATTGCTAAGCTCAGATCACAGTCCACAATTAGGCACCGATTTAGGTTTTAGTGCCTAAAAAGGGAATTTACATTCCCAATTAGAAATATTGTTCTACGACTAAATAGTTGTTATTTGAAGAAAAATGTTGGAAAATCAGAAGAAACTTTATTGTCGGAAACAGAATCAAATATTAAAAATTATTATGATTATGCCCTTTTCTATGCGACAGGATCCAACAATGGGTCTTGTGCTGTAAGGGCATTTATAAGCTCACCGGACTGGGCTCGTCAAATGACCCTAGGAACCATCTGTCTTTTAAAGCGGTGAGTTTTACTTGTTTTTAAAAAAATAACATTAATCTGATTAATTATCAGCTACAGCTTAAAACATTTGATCGAATTTTTACTGATTATTTGATTTGATTGTTCTGATTTTCAGTATTGTTTTATTGATTCTGAATACTTGAGACATTTCACATTGTAGACTGTTTTATTGTGTGATCACTTTATGAGCTAAGTGATACGAAATGTTTCATAGTAATATAAAGCTGAACATTACTTATATAAATAATGATAAGTAAACTTCCATTTTATATAAAATAATATTTTAAAATATAAAATAATGAGCTTTTATGTGAAATATTTTGGAATGAAACTAATTTTCCTAATTGAAGAGTTTTAAATGAAGATGATTAAATGAAGAAAATTGAAAAAACATGAAAAAAGGTCGTTTATTAAAATTAACAGAAAATATATTAGACACATTCATATTTCATGACATTAATGGAATACTAAACTGAATGAATATATTTTCAGTTGGACCTGTATTCGTTTATGATTAACCTTTATTATTTTAATGCAATAATATCGGGAGGAACAATAAATGTTCATTAGTGTTTGACAGAATCATTAATCAATTAATTTGACATCAATTTAGTGACAGAATCGTTTAATGAATTTTAGAAAAACAAAAATGCTAATATCTTTTATTGGTCCATACTTCTGATTTTGGAACATTTTTATTTTCATGAAGACCTCTGCTTCAACATTCATCCTCATTATTTTCATTCCAGAAAAATATTTTTCAAAATATTGAAAATTATTATGTGTTGTACACGGTGACCAGAAAAAAGTGATAACAAGAAATTTTGTCATAAATTTTTATTTAACCAACAAATTGATCTTTTAGATATTTGCGAAAGCTATAAATTTAATTTTTTTCGAACTGGCCTCCATTGGTTTTGATGCACAGTTCCAAGCGTTTCTTGAAATTATCACCTACGGGCCGTAGTTTTTCCTTCGATTTTTGATCTAATTCTCGGATTAAGGATTGCTTCAGTGATTCTAACCTTTTTTGGCGTTTACTGCAGACTCTGGCCTCCAAAATGGATCGTACATTGTAGTCCATCGGATTGAGATTCGGTGAGTGTGGTGGCCATTCTGAAAACTTGATAAAATCCAGAAAATTGGCTTTGCACCACTCTTGCGTAGTTTTTGCTTTGTGTGCTGGAGCTGAGTTTTTTGAAATGTCCAATGATAATTTCCGAATATTTATGAGCCCACTGAAATACTTCAGCCTCAAAGATCAGGCAGCTATATTTTTCGTGATAGATTTTGACGCCTTCATCAATGAAAAGAATTTTGGTATATATTATGTGTCCAAGTTCTTACAGTTTTTTAAAGAAAAATAAGTCAACATTTTAAATTTATTTATTCATCAAAATATGATCCATCACATTGTATGACTTTAATCCTATGGTTTTGAAGCTTTCATTTAAAAAAAACCTTTTGAATGGATTCTGAGGCCTTGGATCTAAACTTAATTCATACAGTGAGCAGGGACGAATGATTGAATTTCTGTTTGCCATTTTGAATAATAAACATTTTAAATGTGAATTAATAATATTTTAAATATAAAATTAAATGATTGATTTAAAGTAATCTAATAAAACATTTTGATTTTCTGACTAATCAATAATAAACTATTTAATAAAGTCGAATAAAATCGGCAGGAACTTATTTGGACATGGTAATATTTGTGATAGGTAAATCAATATTTTCAGACATTTTGATTATTTTTAATTGACAAAAGTATTCCTATTAAACTTATTTTATTAGACTGGTGCTATTCTTCTGTGAATTTTTTATGTTAAATTTTAATAAAAATATGTTGAATTAAAAATTTTTATTAAAAACCAGCTTCTTCGTTTATATTACAGGATTCCAATTTAAGTTTTTGCAGTACCTTCCAAAAGTTTGTTCACTCCCAGTAAAATTTACTAATTTACGTAATTTGTCGTGCGGGATTATTAAAGAAGGTAAAATGTTCCATGGATGCCAAATTATATCAGAGAAGAATAGTAAATGACAATGATGTCGTTGCTTAGTATTTCCTGAGAATAATTTCATATTCCAACAAGACATGACACCTCCACATAGAGCTTTGAGCACGTATAAGTACTTTAAAAGTAAAAATATTGATGTGGTAGATAAGCCAGGAAATTCTCCGGATGTCAACCCGTTCGAAATTATCTGAGGATACCTTAAGCATGCAATGCAACATGTTCCATGCCATTCCAAAGAAAAATTGGGGAAAGCAGTTCAAAAACACTGGTATTCTTTGGATAGAAAATATTGTCAAAATCTCGTGGAATCAATGGCGATGCGAGTCAAATCTATTCTCAATATGAAAGGCACCCAACTAAGTATTAGAATGTAATTGTGGTGAATATTTGATAAATATATTTGAATTACATTCGTTTTTATTTATTTGGATAGGTGGTGAACAAACTTTTGGAGGGTATTGTAGATATTTTGATTTAATAACATTAATGGCATTTTTTCATTCTCACAGTGACCAAGTTGGGTTATATGTATGAATAAAAGAAAATTGGGAGTGATTCTTTTATCAGATGGAAAGTAAAAACATCGTGACTCTATGAACAATACTTAATTTGTGACTTTCCTTAAAGAAAAGACCTTAGACCATTTGTAGTATATATTTTTGATCAATTATAGATCGAATCTTTGAAGTTATTAATCATGGCCCATTTTTTCATTATATAACCATACTCTATTTTAAAAATATTCAAGTTCTTTCAGTGCCTTAAGTATATACGTATGAAAAGGATTCACCTTTTTCGACAGTGTCTTCAGATTGCAATCTTTTCTTCTATGTATTTTTTTTCTTTTATATTAACATGGTTAGAACTCTTAGAGTGAAAATTACCTTTGCGAGTTTCCATGGAATCTTCTATCCAAGTTTTCAAAACTGAAATGATCGATAAAATTCACGATATTGTTTTGGAAGATCGTTGAGTGAAGTTCATGAGATAGTTAAAATTGTAAAACCTCATTTCAACGTGTGCATAACATTTTACATGAACACTTGAACATGAAAAATACTCTCAGCAAGATAGAAGAACAAATGTGCATGAACTGCCCTACGAGTTGCTTCAACATCCAGAGCATTTTCCAGATTTGGTGTCTTCTGATGTCTTTTTGTTTTCAGATTTGAAAAAATGGCTTGCAGGAAAGAGGTTTCGGTCAAATGACGACGTTATAAATAAAGCAACTGAGTATTTTGATGCTAATGATAAAAGTTAATTTCTCAATTATGTCATAAAGCCCGGGCACCGTTGGAAGAGTGCATAAGCCCTAAAGAAGATTATGTTGAAAAATAAAAATAAATCTTTAAAAAAATTGTTCGTGACTTAGGTACCTTACTTACCGGTACTTTTGAAACATTTAATTATATTATTATAAAATCTGTTAAATGAATAAACAATATTTACCAAGAGAAGTTTTTGAAAGGAAAGTTAAGAAAGATTTAATTCATTAAGGAAATCTTTTATGGTATTTGACAATACGTATCTGAAGACAATTTAATTTCCTTTAGTGGTGTGACTGCCTTGGGATATTCCGTATAAAGAAAGATTGGAAAAGTCCTTTTGTAAGACTTATTAAAATTTTCTTTTATTTCACTGATCACAAAGACCTAAGGTTACCTTCAGTTTTAGGTTGAATATCCTAATTTATGTTGGGAATAGGTTTATATTTTTATTATTTGACAGATCAACCGTAACTTTGATTTCCATTTTTGTATGAATTTAATAAATCATTTTTCATTTCTTTCTTCATTTCATAAAAATATTTAGGTTTCAAATGAAGGTTGGAAAGTGGGACAATAATTTCCCCATCTGAACCAGTCTTTAGTCAAAGAAAATCAGTCAAAAGAAATTGACAAATAGCTGAAGAAGTTCAGACCTGTGATGTATAAAGATTTTAAAAGAAAGACCAACTGAATTTTGACGATCATTGATTTCTGAACAGTGAAAGAAAAAAATTCCAAGTTTACATATCAAAACCTGGACCATGGTGTAGACATTAACTCAAAGACTAAAGTCTTGAGTGCTAGGAATGATAGAATGCCATTCTGAAAAGACCTAGTTACTAAGATGAGTGTTCGCTATTAGGTATGGGAATTAATTCCCCATCTTATTTGTTAGGAAAATAAATTCGTTTATTTAAAAGTAACAAAACATTTATTTCAGTCAACTTTCAGGTCAATCAATATAAATCATGAAAATTGGTTAAATTACGATAAATTAGTTTTATTTAAGAAAAGATACTATATAGTTCTTTAGAGATTAGGAATATAAATAATTTTCTGCAATTAAAATAATCGTAATATTGGGCCAATCAATATGACTCCGTCTTTTTATGACTTTAAAACTATGGTTTAAATGCACAATTTCTTGAAGTTATTTTAAATTTATTTTTATAGATTATTTAAACAAGTTTTGGTAACTGTGCAAAAAATCTTAAATATGATTTCAAGAAAAATCAAGGTTTCATTAAAAATAATAATAATTATTATTATTTTTTTATATTTTGAACAATTTATGAATTAAAATATAAACTAAGGATTCTCGGTAAATTCTTGTAACCGAAACTCAATTGGCAGAATCCTGTGAACCTAGTTGATGCGCATCAAGACCATTTCTTGTCATTTAACATTTATGTAATATTAATAAAATATATTTATAAAAAAATTAAAATAATAACATAATAATAAATAAATATGGAGAGCACAAAATTATTTCATGTGAACAACAAACAAAATGCAAGCAGTTCTTTCTGAGTTATTCTTTTGAAGAATAAGTACCAAGAAGCAGATGACCTGGGGTTGAGGAAAGGTTGAAAAGATTTAAGTTGAGGACTTAAGTGATAGGTTGAATAGAAGACATGGTCAATTCTGAGTTTTATTACCGTCATACACTGATTATCACTGTTCTGATTTGAGAACAAAATATTTTCGAAATATTTTCCTGGACAGAAAAAAAAACATTTCAAGGTAAAATATTTCTAGAATTTAATTATAGTAGATTTAATTATAAATATTATTTATTATTATTATTATTATTATATAAAATATATAAAATTAATTTTATAAAAATTTTCATTACCATTTTTATTCGTTATATTTTAATAGTAATAAGAATAATATGATGACTTAGAAAGAACTAGTGGCTTGATTCTGATTTCCGAGATCTTTTTATTGGTGCTGGATAACAAATTTTAAATGAAAAAATAAATAATTGCATTCCTTCAAATAATATTAAATATATTTTTTAAGACTTGATTTGTTTTAATATTATTATTAAAATTTTATTTTCATTATTAACATTATTATTATTATTATTATTATTATTATTATTATTTCTATTATTATTACTATTATTATTGTTATTGTTATTATTATTGTTATTGTTATTATTATTACTATTATTATTATTATTTAATAATTATTATTTTCATAAACTGAAGGTTCAACATTATAATTATGAGGACACATTATACTATACTTTGCCATTCCTGTACAGTAAAGAGAATAATTTATATTATAGAATAATATAATAATAATTTATATTATAGAATAACATAATAATATTTTATATTATAGAAATTTAATAATCTTTAATTTAACAATGAAAAAGATCATTTTTATCAGACGTTACCATATGGTATATCATTTTATTTATGGTTATTCTATTGTCTCATTTTTTAACAACGCACATTATTGAAATGATGTCTTTATCAGAATTAATTAATGGTTGTTAAATAATTTTAATTTCATATTCTCTATGCTATTGTCTCTCATGTATAGTGAATTAGTTTAATTGTTCCTTTGGAGATTAATATAAGGAACAAAGTATGTTTTATATATAATATATGAAAGGCAATACACGAATTAGTTTCTATATTATGGCAATTGAGATATATCTGGTGATAATTAGTAAATAGCTTCCATTTTCAAGATAATATAACAACTTAACTTTATATTATCTTGCAAAATCTATATTGAAAGGTTAAATGTTAATGAAAGGTTAAATCATTGTGAAAGCTGTGAGTAATTGATTAAAGGTAGACCAAAACTAAGCTTTCAGCATATCAAGCAGTTTGTGCTTATCATATTTTCGGGGAAGAAATAGTTTTCAATCATGGTATCAGCATAAACACTGAACATGATACCAGGTGAGCTGACCGACCTCTCCACTGTCAGATGAGAACTGTCTACTGAACGCTGTTGTATCTGTTCACACAGTCGTCGTTATGAAATTTATCCTTCTTGCTTAGAAGTTTAACAGTATTATCTGAGTTCATAAGGATTTTAAAACTGAAACATTTGAACAGAAGCATTGCCATATTTAATTTTATTTTCCTATAACAATAATTAAATATTATTAATTATAAATATTACTATTATCTCATATTATACTAACTTAAAACTTATTATTATTATCTCTTATCTCATACTATCACATTATCTCTTATTATCATGTTATTTCTGACTATCTTATGTACTATTAACTCTTCTCTTTATCTTTCTTTCTCTCTTCTCTACTACCTTCCCTTCTCTATTAATACATTCAGGACATGTCCAAATGAGCGGGGAAGGCGATCAACAAAACTACGACAACAAAAATTCAAATTATCAAAAACAAATGAAGAAAATGGAGCACGAAGCACATTTTCCTCGAAAGAGGATTGTTTTAATAAATAAATTTTTATTTGAACATTAATATAAAATCTTTACCTTTTGTGGTATTCATAAAATTGTATCGCTTTTTTATTTGATGACATTGTTAAATTTAATAGGAGATTATAAAACACTAAATGGTCTTTGTCATCTTACCCTGTATGTATGTATGTATGAAGTACTTTTCAATATTTGGTAATATTTCGGAGATTTAAAGTCCAAGTGAAAGATCAACAGTGTCCTGGTTTTCTAAGCTTAATTATGATAATAGCCTCCAATATCAATCTGTCTACTGAAGACCATTGGTCGTTGGTGACCAAGTTTTTCTGAATCCTGTAAAACTGCTTCATTCAAACATTGGAAAATGAACTTCTATTTTCAAAATAAAACTGTTATCAATACGTTTGTGGCTTCAGCAAGCTTATGGAACTCTTCACAACTTTACAAAGAAATTCAAAATTGCAAAATTCTTCAGGGAAAAACATAAGTAGCTTCCTTTAAAATGGCTGTTTCTTTGGACGTTAAATAAATATTTCTAATTAGTACCAATAAAAAAATGACAATGTTTTTTTCTTGTTACTTTCTGGAGGAAATTATTTCAGCACAAACTTTAGTGAAATTTCCTTATTTAAAAAATTAAGGAATTGTTGAAAAAAGAATTTTTAAATCATTTCTAACGAAATTTAAAACCGACTTGGATGAAAATAAATTAATATTTGATATATTTTGAGCTGCTAGATAAGGGGCGGCAGGATTATGCAGAACTATACTCAGAACAACTCAACCGTGTGGACCAAGCTTTGCATCGTCAAACTATGAACTGCTCAAAAGCATAATTTTTCCGTGACAATCTCGCCCACACATTGCAAAGATCACCCAACAAAAATCAAGGAACTTGGTTGGACAGTCTTGTGCCATTCGCCCTATAGTGCAGACCTAGCTCTATCGGATTACCAAATATTCAGAACAATCCAGCATTTTTTTACTATAGAAATTTGAAAAACAACGAGAAAGTTCAAATATGGCCGTCACAGTTCTTTGAATCACATCTATTCTTTGTGTCAAAGATGGCAGCCATTGAAAATAATGGAGAATGTTTTGGGTTGAAAGTGTTTTATCGTTGTTCCTGAAATAAATTTTGTTTTTTATTAAGATCCAGCTTTCTATTTGGCCAACCTAATAGATTATTAATAAATTTAACTTATTGTTAATCCATAATTTATTATCAATTATTTTATTTTATATATATTGTTTTTTAATCGATTTAAAAATAATTCTAAATCCATGCGAAATGTGTAACCAGAGAACACATTAATTAAATAAGGGTAGAAATATTTTTGCTAGATTTAATATCATAAGGAGTTGAAGCCTAATATGAAATAAGTCCGTTGACTACACTGCATTACAAAATGAATCTGTACAGTACAACCTAGACAAAAAGAAAAAGAGGAATGTATTATTATTTTTATGTACAAAATTTTAAACAAAAATTATATTTCCTAAGTATTTTTTAAATGCGGCAATATTTTATAGAGGGTTTATTTTCCGCTTATATTTTATAAAACCATCCTCTCTTTTTTGCACTTCGGTTTTTATAAATATTTATAATTTCATATTTTATCCAAGAAAAATATTGGATTGAGTAAAGTCTTTGAGTTATGTTTTATTGACTTAAATAAAAAAAATTTTGCAAGTATAAATCATTTAAAACATAAGAAAAATATTTGTTTTAATACTCAAACTAGCGCGCTCATTGTGAGTACGTTATTCTTTTAAAAAAATTATTGTGATTTTAAATTATAGGAAGCTCGATAAATGGAAGGCAGCAATGAAATAAAAGTGACTGAGATTGAGCAATAAATATGATGTCATCTTTCAACAAGATAACGAATTTCGCTGGGATATCTTGCCCCACACAGTTCGCTCATCAGATCTGACACCATCAGATTTTTATTTATTCCAATCCTTACGAAATTCTCTTTATGGAAAAAATTTCAGTTCCTTAGAGGATTAGAACAACTTATCTGCCGAAAACCGTGTTATTTAAAGAACAAATAATTTTGAATTGATTTTTTAATTTTATTAATATTCCTCACATCCCCCTCCGTTAATAAACTTGTTAATCTTTTCCACATCTCTTTGAATTACTTTTCCTTTTTATTTTCGTCGTTCGTATCTCCGATCGTGTATCTTTCTTATGACCCGGAATGGATCTTCTAATCTGTCACTGTCTTTCGTTTTATTTTTTTTCGTCATTGATGGAAAATTCTTGTCTGTTCTCTCTCTGTTTCTCACTTGGCTTCTTTTGATTCCAGTGATCTTCTCTGTCTCTACTTCTCCGATCCATCTACTTCTACTGATTCTTCTTCCCAACACAATCTTAAATGGACTGACTCCGATTGTCTTCTGTGCCGTAGCATTTAATACAAACTATACTTCGGGGAAGATACGAGCCCAATCGGTTACTTTTCTTTCTTTCATTTTTTAATTTAAGAGTTCACGAGCTGTTCGAAATTGTCTTTCTATTAATCAGTTCGCTTGGTGGTGATACGGGCTGGACATGAAGATTTCAATTCCGGCCTCCTGGAGGAGTTCCTGATCTTTCTTGATTCAAATGATCTGCCACAACCTACTTAGATTTCTTTTGGTGTTCCGAAAAGTAGTATCCATTTATCTCTAACTGTATATTATAACCTCATCCTGTCTGGCCACCGCTGTTAGAGAAATGTATTAATATTTGCTAAATTGGTCTATAATTCAAACTATGTACTTCTTCAGATACCGCATTTCTTTCAGTGGACCACCACATCCTCCGTGGTAGTTCGAATCAGCTCAAATCCAATTTTTTTCTATAGCTCTATGTCCTCAATGGTATTCGGTATTCTTTTATCCACAACTATAAAATTTATCAATCTGCTAATATTCCCTAGACGTACTTCTATTTCTATAGTACCTTTCATCTTCATTTCCCTATCATTCTCACACCGTAAATTTTCATTACATATGACTAGATTTATCCTCGTCATTTCCTCCAATGTCTTCATGCTCATAACGTTTACCCTCAAGTATTTTTTTCAAGATTTTTATCTTGTACTGTTAATATCCTACTTGGCCTTCCTTGCATTTTATAAGATGGTATTCCTTCTTGTCGGTATTCTTCGATCGTCATCAGCCTTTGACCTTCATCATACTCTTCTCTCTGTTCCTTATCGGAAGATTTCTTCTTCAAAAATCTGACAGCTTTTTCCTCATGAATGTATTCTACCTTGTTTATACCCATCCTCTCTTCAACATTCCCACCATATGCCAACGCATATCTGTTTTCCCCATCTTCAGTTTTCTCCATTCCCTCTTCTACATCGTCCGCTAACCCACGGAAGTAAACATTTCTATTTACCGATTACCTCCAATTCTGTCAGGGCCGAGCCATCTGAGTGGCCTATGGGGTTCTGTCATACCTTCATCTTCCTTTCCTCTAGATGGTCCGAAATATTCATTATCTTGTGCCATGTTCATTATATTGACATACCTTCCCCGTCTCAATGCATTAATATTGTTCACTATTTAGTGTATCAAATTTAGTCTGACTCCAAATCTTAGGTGGTGCAAATAAAAACAATAAGTAAAGCAACACTTGTATTTATACCACAAAAGCACAAAATTACATGGAAATACAAAAGATAAGCAATAGTCTGAGATCACAATTAATGTCCGAAATGTTACACCAACCCCACTCCATCTTATCACAACACAACAATAAAGAATGAATTAAATATGTAATCAATAACTACCAATAATAATCAAATTTAGTCAAAAAGGGGTCAACTGTAGTATTAAATTAAATATAGTCAAGGGTTAATAAAATATTAAAAATTCGATTAAAAGCAAAATAATACTTGAATAATTACTTTAACAAAAGAAGGTAAGATAGAACGAGCTTACGGTTTGTCTTCGGTTAAAACTCCCGAGTTCTCGTCTGAGCTCGAACGGTTGTTCACCGATAACCCTCTGATGGAGAATTTTAAGCATAATCTATTGGGGAAAACTTGTATATACCTGATTATGATGGACGATCTCTTGGTCTGCCTGCACGAGTATCTCTGAATACCTCTGAGGTGTGTAAATCTAATGAAATCCCTTTGCTTATATACTTTTTGGGACTGATCTTCATCTGGGAAATATTCTTGAGATATTCTCAAAATCGTACTTAAAATTCTAAAATTCCCTAACAATTACCTAAAAATTATTTTATTATGATCCTTAATAAATATATTTATAAAATATTTATATTATAAAATACCTCTTTTAAGTTTCTTTAAGAATAAAAATTATTTTTGGAGGGTTCTGGGAATTTTTAAATTACTTTTCGAGTGTTGATTAATTTTAATTATTAATATTACTAACATTATTATTATTATTATTATTATTATTTCAACTCTTTTATGATTTTACTTAGTTATATTTCCCTGGGGGGTGTTCTAGGTAAACCCAACAATATTTTATTATCCGCATTGTAGTATCTGAAGTTCAATTTCCTGTTTGATTCTCTTTCATACTGTCTTCCTATTTTCTTAAAACAGTCTTTCTCTTCATGACCATTTTTGTTGCATCATCCACAATGGACTTCCGTATAAAATCTTCTCATATGTCCTTCCCTGCAGCAGGTGTAACATCTTTTGATTCTCTTCACTTCACATACCCTGCTGATGTGTCCTTTTTGATTGCATGACCAACATTCTATATTTTATTTGTTATTCTCCTCCTCTCTTCTCCTTCCTGAAGCATTCCTGTATGTTACCAAGGATGAATTATTAATCTAGCTTAATCTATTAATGACTACTTCTCTGCAACTTCTAATTACGTTTATTGTCTAAACTTCCCTGTCTATCTGATCTCAATTTAAGTTCTCTGCACAATGCAGCAAAAATTCTTTCTTGAGGGCTTCCTTTTTCAAATCATGCAATAGAATTCTTTTCACCATCCTTTCAATCTGAAAAAAGAAGCATCTTATGAGCTTTTTTTGTATCGCAAAGCTTCTTCTAAGTCTTGTATTAATGACTTTCATTTCCTAAATGCTTTTTGGCGTCTATCCTCCAATTCAATAACTTCTTTTTCAGGATTTTCGTAAATATCGATGAGATCTCTTTTTTTAAGGTTTTATCATGATTTTCCTGGTCTTTTTTCCATTTCATAAAACTTGAAAAATCTCACACAGTCTACAATGAATCATTCCAGATTTTTCACTCTTCCTAAATGTCTCTGACATTAATTTGCTTAATAACAGATCCGATGTTGGTGTGGTGGCCATGTTAGCTACGGTAATTTCATTTTTGATTTCTGGAATCATAAAAAATAAACACGGTTTAAAAAATGTATTCAAAAACAACTTATCTGCCGACAACCGTATTATTTAAACAACCAATAATTTTGAAGTGTTTTTTTTTTAATTCTAATAACAATAATCCTCACATTCTCTTTTAGAGATTTGGTAGTATTTGAGTTGAGAAGTAAAATGATTGGTTCCTTTTCAGGAGGATATATGTTATGATAATTTCATCCTTGATAACAACCATGGATGTTCTGGACATTCATTAGATACACTTTTATAATCGAGAGCTACGAATCATAGTAGAAATTACAAATGAAAATAAAATTAATATTCTATTTGATTTCAGACTAACAGTTACACATTATTCTTATGAAATTGATTTTTGTATGTGATCTGCACAGTTTAATTATATTAATTGTTTAATGTAAATCTAAATGAGACACATATTCATAATTATAATAATATATAATCACAGACAAATATTAAAACAGGAAATATTGAGCCTAAACAAACAAAAAAACCTAACACCGATAAAATATTTTATTTTCCAATCGATCACACTCTCATATACGAAATTTACTTACTTTATTATCCAGATGAAATAAATTTCAGCTTTTCATCAATATTAATTTTCCTTTGGTCTTATCCAATATTATCGATACTTTTTTAATAAAATTTTATATTTTTCTTACGTTAACTGTTAAATTTCGTAACTTTTTGCAAATATTATTTAGACTTATTACAGAAATTGATAACATTTGTTTGTGAAGCACTGTTAACAAATGCTTAATAACAATGTCATACCTTTTTGTTTAAATTCATTACGGAACTATATACTCAACGCTTTATTAATTTTGATTAGTTCAGTAGAGAACATTATTTCTTTATGCCTCATAAACAATTTCCTCGCTTTAATAACTTGCAAAAGTTAGTTATTATATTGTATATGTTGATTATTTTATTTATTTATTTATCAAGACTGGCTTTTCTTGGCTATAGCTCGGAAAATGAACGTTTTGAGAAAGAGATGAAAAAACAGCAAAAATCAGCTGAAAAAATGATCAAGGTTTTGACAATTTATACTTTGTTTATGTTGTTTGTTTACGATGTCATTTTTAAATAAATAATAAAAATAATTAATAATAATAAAATTGTAAATTTTTCACTAAAGTATTTTCGTGCTTATAACATTTATCAGTTTTTTATTTGATTTAATGAAAAAAAATTCAATAAATTTTCTTTGGTATTTTTTATTGTAAAAATCGATACTTGAATAGATCAATATTTCATATAACGATATTTTTATTTTAATTAATTTAAAAAATCAATATAAAATCTTTAAATATATTATCATTGATCAATTTTATTATTAATCAATTATATATATAAAACTTATTTTATTATTCAAATTTTTTATAAAAGACTAAATCGAGATATTTTTTTTTAATAAATACGAAATTTTTAATTGGAAATTTTTTGTCATTTTTGTTAAAAACTGCTAAATTTTACATTTTTTTAATGATTCTTTGTACGAAAATGACGAAAATTTTTATTATTATTATTATTATTATTATTATTATTATTATTATTATTATTATTATTTTTATTAATAGAGGTATTAAGCTTTTTTTATAAATCAAGAAAAATTATATCAGATATTATGTAATGAAAATCCTTTTTTATTATAATATTATCCATACGAGATCATATTCCAACGAATTTTCATCTTTTCCGCTCGATGTCCATCTAAATGATGGGCCATATATTCGATAATGAGGATGATCTTAAAAAGTGGCTGAATAAATTCCTTGATTTCCAAAGATTTCTGGAGTCGTGGCCTTGACAAACTGTGGACGAGGTCGTTACCAATGACTGATCACTAATCTGTTATTATTAATGGTGTTTATAATTTGTGTTTCTTGTTTTATAAATGAATATTAAAAAATCTCGGGAATTTATGTTCCAACCTAATATAATGAAACATATAAAAACAGTGAGAATAAAAATAAATCTCGAATTTTTTCGTGGTTCCCTCACTAAAATGAATATAAACATCGATTCTGATTGAAAATTTTTTCTCCACAGAGAATCATTATTACATGAATAAAAAGACAGGTCACAGTTATGAATCAATACATTGACGAATTTCTGAAACAAGTGCTTGTGATAATTTTGTTTTCTTGTTTACAAGAACCAGAACAATTAAACTTTATATATATATATATAAATTAAATATTCCAGCACGGTCACGGACATGGTACAGCATCACATCATCATTCTATGAAATATGAGCATATGGTATACTGGTTGATATTTATAATTAATGTTATTTTGGTGACTTTGCAGATTGATTCAGCCTTTGTATCAGATTGTCAGGATGAATATGATGATGAAGTATTTTCGTGAATTAAAAAACTCATTTTTTTCATCACTTTTTAAGGAACCTCAGAATTACACAGAACGCGATAAGGATCAAAACAATGTTTTTATTTCTTTTATTTTTATGTGATTCAGCCATTTTAGGTTGAGCAGAGTAATAAATCGGAACATCCGGTCAAACGAAATTCTTTTCATTTTCATGTAGATATATTATTATTATTTTGTTTGATTACTGTTAACACGACATTCAGTTTCCTCATCTCTCACATACGAATCATAAGATCAAAGTAAGGCTCAGATCAAAAATCATTTTATTTTACCTTTTTCCTTTTAGAGATGTAATTCCAACAAGCACACTGAAACAAAATATGAAGTAGGGACAATATTATTGTTTCATAATATAAGACAGTTTTCTGTTTTATAGAGCTGTCTGTCTGAAGTCAACTTTAATGAACTGCCACCACGAATGGACTGTACTTTCCATCAGAACCTTTGAAAAAT
This sequence comes from Bipalium vagum, assembly GCA_037834085.1. NCBI lineage: Eukaryota > Metazoa > Platyhelminthes > Tricladida > Geoplanidae > Bipalium > Bipalium vagum. Next base: position 4,368 of record JBBMKC010161279.1, on the reverse strand, counting down.
TAATCAATCATTCTCGGTTATGAAGACCTTTCAATTTTAATTTTACATGAACAATCTTACATTGCAGTTAACCCGTTTTACCAACTTGAAATTTCTTTTAATCATTGTGATTAGTTTTTATTATGTATACACATCAGGTAGTATTAAACAGATAACAGTAACGACCACGACTTTCCAAATTTGTTAGTAATAAATAATTTTATTTTGTTTTATCTTATTACTATTACGTGGAATGATGAACTGGTTTTTAACTTTTTTCACAAACAGTCCTGGACAATGAAATTTACACACCTTTAAAATCCGTTGTCTTTTATGATATAACTGATGCATTTGTTGAACTTATTTTTTTATTAATTCGTTTCAATTAAACTAAAAGGAAAGGGAACTAATGAAAATGATTATAAAAATATCGATATGTTATTAATTTGTTTTAACAAAATATTTATTTAAAATGGATGCTGGCAAAAACATGAAAAGATTTGCGGATTAATCAGATTTTAGGCTTGGAAGAGTATATTCATTGAAATTTGATGCTCAGTGGAGCTACCAGGAAATTGTGGTTTATTTAAAGATGTCTTGAAATACAGTTGCTAAATTTTGTCAACGACTGCAAAAAGTTTTGCTCCAGAGAAATAAAAGATCACATTGCAGAAGCAGTAAAATCACAAGTGAGCAAGATGAGCGTCAAAAAGTACGAAATTGCGAAACTAGTCGGTTTAGAAGTGTTGTCGAAATACGAAGGGATTGTTTAATTGGTTAATTTTCTTCACATATTTTAAAATTTGTTCTTGATTGCAAATATTTTGAAAAAAGATTTCATTTCAAAATATCCAATGAAGTATTATTTAAAAGACAGAAATTACAATATTTTTTCGTGAAATGTTCCTTTATACTTTTACCATTTAATATATCTTTAGATTATATTTATTTATTTATATTTTTAAAATATTATATATAATTATATGCTATTTTTTAAAAGTTCATTTATATATGTAATCTAATAGTTTGTAGTACTACTTTTCATAAAGTTTAATCTCAAAGTATGAATAATCTTGGTTATGTAATTATATATAAAATTATATAATAAGTTACTGTATTAAGTATTGTACTAATGTAATAATTTATAAAGGTGCTCAGTCTGAGTTATATAAAGATATATATACACTTTTAATTTTGACTACGAATTATTATTATTATTATTTTATTTTTTGCTGTTTTATTTCAATATTAATAATCAGGTGATCGATGCTTAGTGCATATGAGTTTGTTGACTAAGAAATCAATCAATTGAAAAGTGATCACTTATAATTCTTAAAGACAGAAAGTCACCTTAAAAGCCACAGGTTCCATTTTGTCAGGTGGTCTTAATTTTATTTCTTCAACAGTGCTGTGATAACCTTATGGTCACATATGCACTTCAGAAAGTTACCTTAAATATTAAACTTAATACTGTAAGCTTTGTAAACATTATATGATAACATAAAGGTCATTTTTTGTAACTAAATATAAATTTTTTGAAACATGAAGCAAATTTGTTTCCTTTTTTCAAAAAATGTCTCAGAAAACACTGAGACCTCAAAAACAACAATAATAAGGTGATAGAGAAGTACGTATCAGTCACTAATTTTTCTTGAAAGAATCTTTGGTGACTGTTATATTTTAAATAGTTTTGTTGATGAATAGTTTTACATCTGTCAATTAAGTATGAAAAACTAAAGAAAATATTACAAGAAAGAACTAAAGGTCCAGCATTATTCTTTTTATTTATTAAATCAATACATTTCATCTTTGATGGAATGTTTATTAAAACAAAAATCCAATATACAACACTCACAATTAAATTTTAACCTGAGTAGAAATCTTCGCCGACTTAATTTTTTATCTTAGATCTCCAGTTTGCTTATTTTTTTTACCTTTGTTATACAAATTATTAGGTTGCATCACAAGTTTTCATTAATTCAAAGTTCTAAACTATTGCAATGCAATTATATCAAAAATATAGCAAAACAATTTATTATTTTTAAAAATAAAAACCGTTATTATGAAAAGGTTTTCCAGAAACGCGAAATGAGTTACATCATCATATTTCCACCAAACGGTGATCATTATCTTTTTCCCAAATCGATTCTTTTTTACCTTGTTGCAAGAGGTTGATCATGTAGCATCCAATATTTACTTCTCCATTGATTAATAAAATTACTCCTGTTTTCATCAGTGATAACAAAGCGACGACAAAAGCGGTCATCTGTTAGATTTTTCGGACGTTTTTTACAGATTTCAAAGAGTTTTTAAGTAACTCGTACGGATCTAATCAATGTTGCTTATGGTTATATCCAATTTTTCTCAGAAGTTGATTAATGGTGTCTTTCGATGGTTCAATCATTGTAGAAGCGTGTGGGTGATCAAGTAATGCTTCATAAAATAACAAATTCTAATTCAACAGCACAAATAGTCCTGGTGGTGGCAACAATAGTAATTATCCTTTTCCAATAATGGAATTTTGACAATGACAATTTTTTTACCTAAAAGTAGCAATGTTTTTATGACCTACAGAAATACCCATGTATTTTTTCTGACCTACAAAATTACACATTTTATTTTACCTACAAAAAAAACCAATTTCAATAATAACAAGAAAGATAAAATAACAAAAGATATAATTGACAACCAACAATTATACTTTAATAAAAAATTCATAGTTTCTTCAAAGCTATTATGGTATTTTAACCCATAAATTCTTAAAGATAATCAATAATTCAACATGTGCAACCAGTACGATGAAATTAAAAGATGAGCGACTGGAGATTCGATATTATGTGCTCGAGATCGTGGCTTTTTATTGACAACAATCAAATGCAAAGAATGTCAACAAGAATTTTAATTAAAGACGACTAACAGAAATATCTTTTCGTTAACTGGACAATTTTATTTGGACCAGCTAATAAGATATGATTTTTATCAAAATATTTTTATATTCTTTATTAGCTTGGCTCGAAATTTGATAAGAACTGACCTATAAATGTATATGAAATAATATTTTATGAAATAATATTTTATATGAAAACATATTTTGAAAACCATATTAAATCCCCAGTCGTTCGGTTTATAATTTCATCGTATTGGTTGCACATATTTAATTATTGTATAAAATAATCTTAATATAAGTTTAATTTATGCAATGTGGGAAAAATGACCTGCTCATCACCAAATGTGTATAATTTCACATACATTATTGCAATAGGTCAAAATACCATTGTTCAAATTATCAATTTAAATAAATACATTATGTCTATTTTTAAAAACTTTAAAAAATGGAGTGATAGTAACATATCATTTATTCAAATTTTTAAGAATTGTTCTTAAAATATTTATTTGTTAAAAGAAAATTTAATTATCAAAATCAAGGAAAATTTTGGTACAATCTAATACAATTAAACTGAATCTATAAATAAAAAAATAATTTGGTTAAAATTCCGTTCTCATCCCTTAGGGTCATTTTTGTTCATCTATTCTAAATAGATTATTATGTAACTATGTAACTATTTAAATATTTTAGAAAATGTTTTTAATCTACTAAATTTGCCATAAATTAGTGACATAAAATTATGATTTTATTAAAAATATAATACAGGAACAAATTAAAATGAGATTACTAATGAAAATCGACTTTTATATAAATTCTTTTATTTCTTATAACATAAAAATTCTAACTTTAAGTTTATTATCACTCCACCATTATGATAAATATAAAATACACTGATTTTAAGTGTAAAACGTATATAAAAAGATATTTCATTGTTTCATCATAATTAAAAAATTAATAAAAAAATTTAGATATATTTTATCACAGAAGAGCAGTCTGATGAAATTTGACAAAAATGTTAAGGTCTTTTTGTATATTGAACGAAATGAAACCCGATGAAAACTTCATGAAAAATCTGATAAATCGAATCAGATGGAATGAAGCAGAATTGGTAAACTGAGGCAATTGAACATTTCCGTTTGTTGGCATCTCTAAATAAGAATCCACACCGAATGCCTGTTGAAAAAATTGATAAGGTATATCAATACACATAATGAAAAAGACCACGAGAATTGTTGAACAGTGAAGCACTAAATCTGCTCAGACACTGTCGACATGGATAAATTTGTTCAGGATACAAGAGATTTTCGTTTTAAAATCATTTTTAGATGTTTTTGAATTTTCCAAGTCTTTCAAAACTCGATCACATTTATCATCATATATAAACTGTTAGGATTGCCACAATGGTAAATTTCCTTCATTCCTGTGTAAATGATTTATTGAACTCTGAACCATAATATTATCTGGAATATTTAATGAGCATATATTGCATAAGTTTTTATTTG